>CALSCE010010700.1:11698643-11712806 GCA_943593645.1 Bovichtus variegatus | reverse complement strand
GGCACTTAAATATCTGAGGTAGCAAAATAATCTGTATATATATTATATTTTTTTTTTCTTTCCTCCTCCGCGGCGACACATTACTGCTTCCTGGGAGGGGAGCGTGCAGAGGTTCCGGCGGCTCGGATATGACACCGGGAGTAACAGCGGGCTGATGAAGTGCTGGGTCTAGAAACAGAACGTTTGATGATCCGGCGGGGAGTCGGCTAAATCAGTGCGATCTGCTCACTGCTAACGAAAGATCTGTCAATTTCCCAACCGCCGTACTCCCGGCGAAGCAGCCTCCCGCCAACGGTGAAAAAGAGGCGAGGGTGCGAGTCGTTTTCTCGCTTCTGCCACTTTGGATTTAATCAAGACAAATCATCAAAACAGGGATGGCGGATGTAATGTTGACACTGTTACCTCTTCACATTCTGTTGATAATGTTAGTTCATTGTTTTAACGTTTTTAATTTAAACTCTGGCCCATCTTACACATTGACCCTTTAAACCCATAATGAGTCATCCTCTTACCTGATCCAGAGCCCGAGGTGCTCATGTCATAGATGAGATCTTTGAGACATTTGTCAGGTGACATGAGCATCTGGTCATCCAGAGGCTCCTCTGGGTCCTGCTTGTGGGCTCTTCTGTAGGCACAGCGGCGGCCCTGCACAACGAACACACCCAGCAGGATCCCCACACACAACAGGCAGGAGGGCACCAGGATCACCACAGCGAGCTGCAGCCTGCTCCAGCTGGGTTCTTCCAAAGGCCTCTCTGATAATACACACACACCAACATGAAACAATTTAGCCAACATTGTTATCATATCATTATAACCTGAAATTGAAATCTCAAGAGAAAAAATCAGTAGAAGAGGGAATTTTCAATTAGGTTCATCACTGTGCTCCCCGTGATTGTTGCACCCTCTGGTGGTCATTATTGATTATTGTGTCTTGTGTACAACAGTGTGAACTGAAATCATCTTCTCAAGTGGACAATATATTATCAGTGGTGCCCAACTACTGCTAAAATGTGCTGATGTACTGTGTTTCAGAGAAACGCTTTTCTGACCTTAACACAAGCTCAGCAAAATTAAACCATCACCCTGTCGACAATCTTAAAATTTAGAGAGATGGAATTGTACATTTGGCAGATGCAAAGTTTAGTCTGCCAAAAAATTTTAATTCCACAGCCTCACCAATTTTTATCACTGCACATAAATGTCCTTAATCAAAAGTAATAAAGAGTCACAGAGACCAGACAGAATGTTTCAATGTCAAGAAACCTTTCTCGAAAAAAAATGAAAAACTAAAGGTATTTTCCTTTTCTTACACACACTTCTTCATTTCAAGTAAGTGACTGATCAACAACAGGTGCACTACGCGAAAAAATTGTGCTTTTGGAAAAACAATGTAACCTGTCATTTTTTATCTCTGACCTTCATTCTGTCTGTGGGAGGACAGAGGAGACCTAGACACAAAACAAAAATAGCAGAGCTGGTGGGCGCTGTGATAATATGAGGTTTAAAGACATGCTGACAACATAATGCACAGTGAACACTGTAATAGCATTGTAGCATAGCCCTAGAATTAAATTATAGGTTAATATGTATGGGGAAATACAAATAATTTTGTACTGAAACATAACTTTGGAAGACACCAACTTCATTGAGCCAACTAAGATGAATTTAGCTGTAGCCTCATAATAACTTCAGGAATTATTGCGGGGACTAATAACTTTCAACATACATTTTTAACATAAAAACAATGCAGACTTGAGAAACCTAATCCAGGTTTCTTCGGTCTTTTCATTTTCTCAAATCCCCAATGCATAAAATGTCCTCACCAAGAGTGCCTCAAACATGCAACATCTGCAGATGGCTCAATGTGCAAAGCAACACGTTGTGAACTAAACCACAGTTTCCTAAGACATCTTTAGCCTTTTACCTCAATACATATCCTGCCATGTGTCCAACTGGAGCCCAGCAGACTTTACTCTCCTCTGACCCAGTGGCAAAACTCTTGGTGACAAGCAAGTAATCTCAGCAGTCATTTCTACTTTTAAACTTTTTGTTTGACAAAGCATTTAAACAAATGTTTGGAAATGATGGATCGAGGAACAAGGTGTTAAAGGCACAATAGAGCTAAGCTACAACTTTACCTTATAACTGTAAATGCATTCTACTATTTGGGCCTTTAGGAGTCTTGGCATGGCACAAACAAACTTTAAGTCTTTGTCTGTGTATATAAAATAAGCAACACACTGGATGAGCTCACATGCTGATATTTAGCAGAGCAGTGTGGAACAGATTGATTCTGATGTCCTCATTCACAGTCAACACCATCACAGCCCGAGGGTGCTGCCCTGACCCATCTCATCAACAGTCTGCAGCACTTCACACTTTAAATCTCCTGTATCACCTCCACTTTTGATTTGGACCGCTGGCTGACAATGCCATATAACTGAATAAATAAGTGGGCAGTAAACACTTTTTTTTTCCTTTCCTATTTCCTTTTGTGTGTTTTGAGTCAGAAATTAAGAATGGACCATGTTATTACCAAGACAAAATATTGTCAAAAGTTTAAAAGTGCAGAAAGCCTGTTCTTGTCTTAAATATAGCCACCACAGTATACAGAAGTGTTTCCCTTGAGTACCATCGTTTGGGTGCCCAACCTGAATAGATTTGTTTAATATTTTTGTATTCAGTATTTATACCTTTAAAAAGTCTGACTGCAAATTAGAGCTGGAACAATGAGAGTTGGTTGGTTGATTTTCAGATAATTAATTGGTTATGATAAACCGTTTTGAAAATCACAAAAAATCCACTGCTTCCGATGTAAATATTTGCTAGTTTCCGTCATCCCATATGTTAATAAACTGAATATCTTTGGGCATCTGAACACTTCACCTCAGGTGTGGGATAAGGAGACATTTTTTAAAGATTTAATAAAGTAACTGAGGAAATAATTGGAAGATTAATCAATAATAAAATAGTTGGCCAGAATAGTGTACTCATGAGGAATTAAATGGATTGGAAAAAGGATTCACTTATGTGTTTGCAAACACAGAAATAAATATCAATGTAATGTAAAGTTGTACAGGTTCACATACAGTATGATATGATGCATTTAGATTTTCTTAAAGCTGGGCTAATCAACATTGTCATATGAATAATAGTTCAAATGATATGTATGATGTGTAAAGGGTTGTTTGTGATGAAAACCCCATGGATAAATAAAACACTGCACTCTGACTCTAGGGAGCGTTTGAGCTTCCAGCTCATTGCTTTTCCTTTATAGCGAACAACTTTGCTGATTTGATTAGTCTAACTGCTCTTTCAATCCCTTTCCAACTGCTGCATGCTGCCATTTTCAGCTCTGCATTGTACATTCATTACCTGCTCCCTTTCTGCACCAAACAACACGCAGAGTTAGAGACTAACTTGTGGTGAACATAGTGGATCATTTATCAGCAAAATGGGAGCAAAACTTCCCAAAAATAACATAGCAACAAGGAGAGTGAATATTGGAATTATTCATTAAGTGGACAGAAAAAAACCTTAAAGATGATAATGTTGCTTAAGGTCTAACATGTCGACTACAGAAGGCCATTATATGTAAAATAAATGTGTGTTTTTTTCAGCTAGTTATGAAGCTCTGCCCCCAACTGGCCAAAAAACAAAAAACTGATGAATACAGCTTTAACAAATCTGATTTCAATTTATGAATGATCCAATACACATGGGCCTATACAGCACGTAAATGACCATGAACTCAAACTGGATAAACAGAATAAAACGATACATAAAACATAAATGTATGTATTGCAGCAGTGTAGATCAGAAAAACTCAGCGCTCTCCACTGAATTGTCTATCCACAGGTGTGAATAATCCCCCTCTGCATTAAGGACAACTTCCACACAGCAGGCCCATGAGGCAGTAGGACTACATGCCTGACAAAGTATTTATTTATAAATCAGGGGAGGGAGGGGGAGTATCACTAACCTCCGTCCCTTTGCCTCTGCAGGATTTGTTATGTCACAGGATCTAGTAGGATCAGCATCCACCTCGTCTAGCCGGGGCCGGAATGAGTGGGAAATCCCACACTGATTGGGGGGGGGGGGGGGGGGGGCTACTGTCGAATGAAAAGCTACTGAGCAACATGATATTGTTTGAGTAACTGTGCAAGGGGATGAATCCATCTGTCCTGTGTTAAAAACCTTCTCTATCTTTATTGTTTTTACATTCATTAAAGAGACAACCCCGGATATAGACACCATTGCGTCATTTCAAAAGCATCATATTGTCAGTACCTGGCTGCAGGTGCAGAGTCTCATTGTTGCAGAAGTCAGTGAAGCAGCAGTTCCTTTTGGAGACATTTCGGGAGCTGTAGCAGAATACCTGGCCCTTCATCTCAGAGGGCGACAGGCACGACTTCACCGTCTCCTCCTTCCCGTCGATCAGCATCACAGAGTTCCAGCAGGCGCCGTCTGCAGTCGTCTCACAGGTGTGGTTGGCGCAAAGTTGGCACACACACTTCAGACCTGAAATATATTAAATCACTCAAGATGCTTAGATAACTATTTTCTCACTTCCCGGTAGATACCAATTAATTCATTGATTTGTGAAGTCGCTGGGGGGAAAAGGACACCAGACAAACAGTTTAACTCGCAGACTGCCACGGTTAGAAGTATGATGCTCATGTTATGTAAGCAGGTCCATGCTCGTAAATGGCTGGAGGTGGAGGAACCAACGTAATGCCTCTTAGTTTAACACCCAGATAATCTTGTGTACCTCTTGGAGCTACTGTCATACTTTGTTTGATAAGACTGTGAGTGACTGATAAGCAAGTTTGCACTGCCTGCTCACTGGAAAAACCTGGAAATAAACTGTAGGAATATCATACATTATTCAATTAAACTATTTTATCTCAAATGTATAACTGCACTACCCCATAACAAGGAATGTAAAAGTATCCACAGTGTCCAAGTATAAATCACATTATAAAGTTGTAGAAATATTTATCAAAACTTAATTTTTAAAAAATATTTTCAAGCCTTTTTTTTTTACTTTCATAATTGAATATTAAGTAATATTTTCATACTTTCATGCAGGTTAGTTTGCTCAGTAGACAAAACCTTTTAGTTTAAATAGTGTTTGTCAGTTTATAAACTCACTGGCCACTTTATTAGGTAAACTCTAATGCCATCCACTACAACAGCTCTGCCAAGATTACTTTTTACGAAGCTTATACAGTTTTGATTTTCTTTTGACATTTTACCCCCACCCTATGTATAAACCCTTTACAAAATGTGTGGCCAAAACATTAGAAACACCTTTTGTCCAGCACAACAACTATGACCCCAATAACAAACATAAAGTAGAATTATCACCTTTCTCACACATTTTTTGAAATTGTATTAGCTTTGTAAAAGTTGAATTCATAGTAGAGCTGTTGTATTAAATTGCATTAGATCGCACAGGTGTACCTAATAAAGAGGCCAGCAGCTGTACATTGGTAAATGATGCTGTGTGAAGTGTATATGATGTGTGCAATTAGTATCTGTCATGCTAGCTCAGTCTAACATTCCCCAAAAGTATTTTTGTAGATCGACTCTACACAGATTGTCAGTTTTACATCACCTGTATTTGTCATTCACCGACAAACATGTGAAAATTGCTTTAACTTCTAAAGAAGTAGATGTCTAAAATGAACAGCTGGTTGACATGAAACTATAGGAAGTCTGGACACAGGTCGTCCTTGACACCTGAGATGATTGCATTTTAAAATGATGTTGTGTTCTGTTCCACTGAATGTGAAGCACATGTGGCAAGTCCTCATAAGTAGTGATAGTTATGGAGATAAATGTTATTCATGTTGCCCATGTCAGAGAGATATTACTTATATGTGGCAAAACAGATGGAATTTTTAAATGCACAGGAATAACAAGTATATAAAAAAACACTGGAAACACAATTGAGACATAACATAACAAAATAAAGCTCATGATCATCTGAGCGTGTTGAAAACATATAATCAGAGTTACTGTGAACTATGTGACAATTTTGTTAAAAGTCTGGCAGTGGCCCTTTTTAGCCCTGGAGACCTGGAAGTGTAGCAATCTAAGCATGTATACTGAGCGTTGCAATACTCTTTCCAAGAACTAAAAAAAGCATTAATAAATCTTTTCCAGATCTTGACAGATAAGATTAATTTCACAACTAGATACATTTCACAACTGGACGAATCTAGAGATGATGGTCAGAGTTCATGCTGTGAACACAAGTGACTCCTACTTACCTCATGGGGTTTGAATTTAAAAAACAAAACCAGCACTGTGTTAGTCCATCTATCAATACCATCTGACTTGCCTTCCCTGTTTCTTTATCACAGGAGCACTGAAGGAATGCAATTTAGTTTTTCCGCTTTATTCTGAGTGCTTTGGAGAGAATAACAATACATTCAACCTTCACCTTGAGGCGGTCCTAAGTCCACTTTTACCAACTGATAATATGTAATTGCTTAGAAAGAGGTAACACATTTTATAGTTTCAGTATTTTGAATGGCTCAGTGATTTCCAAAAACACTGCACTGTAGTTTTTAACAAATGTTATTCATAAAGGAATAAATAGTGCATTCTTAGGGACTATTTTAAGCCGCAGATTACATTTTGCTCTTTTAATTTATTGACATTAAGAAACATTTAGACTATACAACATTATATTGTATAGTCTCTGGGATTTTTAAAGCTCTTCCAGCAGTAGGACAGCAATCTTCACAACATTAGCGGCAACTAAAGGATCAGGACTTCAGTTCAACGGGTTGAAGTGTCCTTTAACAGCATACTTGGGAGTTGCTTGGCAACAACCTTCTCAAGTACATTGATTATTAAAAGAAGTTTGAATGTAGCAAGGTTGGTCTTTTTAAAAGTTTCTTTAAAAAGAAGATACATGTCTGAGCAATGAGCATTGGCACGTGTGGTGGCAGGGAAGTACTATATTCCAAAATGTTTGCTTATTATTATTAGGAAAAAAATGACTAGTATGGGGGAATAGGTGCCATGAACAGCAAAACTGTGTTCAGTTTGTTAAACAGAAAACACATGCTCAGAACATAACTGTCAGCAACAATCACACACTGGTGTCGAAAAAATGCTGGAGTGCATCAAATGAATTCACTTAAATTCATCTTTCATCTAAAGGCCTAAATACAATTTAAATGTATCATGCCTGTCACATCACGCCACAGATCTTTAGTCAAATTGGATCTACTGTACTATTTTCCCTAAATCAGCCTCCAAATGTGACTTCATATGGATTATGGATTCAAAAGTATTGTTCTGCATATTTTAACAAAGTGAATAAACTGCAACAAACAAAATACATTGCAAGGAGACAGCCAGAAACCAATTAAAGGAAATTAATCGAATGAAGACTAAGAACACTTTTTATTGAATTGCTCTAAGGTGCGATAAATGCAATTCGTTTTGAAATGATTGCTTTTGTAATCTCAAAATCTTAATCTCAAAGGCATAAAGAACTTGTTGAATCCAATCAGTGCCTTTGAGGAAACTTTTAAATCAAACCTTCTGCACATTTCCCCACATCCTGGAATATACAAGCGCTTTTCATATCATTCTCCCAACATGTTCGGATATCACAGCTGCTGCCCTCAATCCTGGAGCAGATATGAGTAATATCCTAGGTGAAGTTCACATAAAGTTAAAAGTACAACCAAATCCAATTTGTAGAAGTTTAGTGCTGGGAGGATTGCACTTGAAGAACCTTTTCTACCACAGAGGTCCTCAGCAGAAATTGATTGTTGTGAAAAGAACCACTTATACGCATAGTCTGCATTTTTTTTATGTACCTGTATTATGCAGCCTATTACCTGGAATGAGGGCATCTTAGAGAAAAAACACTCTGCTGATCAGCTGAATTTGTGTGTTCAATTATCTTTTTACTGAAGAAAGTGTGCAATAAGTGGACCTCTATCATTTACTGTGTATAAAACAAGAACTGCAGGTTGACTGACAGAGCCTTCCAAACTGTTATCCCTACTTCAATTAACCCCCCTCCATGTCGGAAACACATCTCCCACACACCTTCCTGGCAAAAAGGCACACGTTCCATTTTTTTTCAAGATAGTGTTAATGTCTTATTCAAAGACTTATTGAATATTGAATTCAAAACTATTTGTAGCCAAAACAAACGAAAGATTCAGCACACTGCAACCATTTCTGACTTTAACTTTATCAGACAGACAAGCTTTTAGTCACACACCCATTTATTAGGGCAGGACAAACGCAGACAGCAGTAGGTAAAAGTCAGCACGTGAGTGGGAGGACGCTTTTGTGTTGACAGCAGCCACTGGAAAGTCATTTATAATGTATTTTATAATATCAAATGCAGAAAAACAGCCTGCGGACCACCACTCGCAGTATCAATTAGGGTTGCAACTAATGAGTATTTGCATTATTGATTAATCATCAAGTCTAGAAATTGTAAGAAAATTATGAAACATGCAAATCACACCCTGCTAAAGCACAAGGTGACGTCTTCAACTTGTCTTATTTTTGTCTGACCGGCACTTTAAGACCGAAATATATTCAGTTTACTGTTATAAATAAGAAGGAAAATCTGGAAATTGTCACATTGCGGAAGGTGGAACCAGAGAATTTTTTTTTCTTGCTTTCAACTCTAGTATGAATTTAGTCAAACAAATTAGAATTGTTCTATTATAAAACGAACCACTGTATACAAAATACAGTCTTTGATATACAAAAGGTAAGAGTTTCCAGAAAAGATCATTCAGACCTCAATGAGATGTGTAAATGAAAAAAAAAGCTATCCTGCTGTCTGAAACGACCACATGTTTAGTTTTGCCCAAAAACAATGTTACAGCATGAGTAATGACTGGAAAATGGTAATTTAGAGTAAAACTAACAGTAATCTACTGTCTGGAAGTTTGGGTCAAATCACAGGTCTGACAAACTAGTTTTGACTAAGCACTGTCTGTTTTAATTTTAGCGATTTTGGAGAGCAACTTTACACACATGGTCTGTACTACAAGGGACATAACATGGAAAAACAGGCAGGCCTGGCTTTTTATTTTCTTAAAATGACTGGTTTTGCATTCAGAGCGTTTTACTAGCAACAGAAATCAAGCCAAATAAAAATAAACTATATGTATTTTTTGTAATAAATGTTTTCCTTCAAAGTGAAAAAAACTTCATTCATGGTTTGGCAACATAGCCAAAAAGACAGAATATGGGCGATTTCAGAAGTCAACTGAATGAACTATTCATCCCAATTAGCCAACACTTTTTTCATGGTAGGCAGGTTAGTATTTCACATAAAAAAAACTTCTATTATGATTGACTACATGCATTGATAAACGTGATGCAATGAGTGAGTGAGTATCTGTCAGCTACTGTACCTGCAGTCAGCTGCGCGACAGACAGAAGGACCAACGCCGCTTGAAAGCTCTGCTTCCCGGGACGAATCATGGCAAGAGCCGCATATGCTCCGTGTCCGAGGCACCGTCTACACAGCTACTCTACAACAAAGCACGACATTATTCATTCCGGTAAGGTCCGTCGGCCATGCACCCCAACAAATGCCTCACAGCAAATGCGGGGAGGAAACTGTGAAACGCAGTGAGAGATTTGCTCCGCCTCTGTTGACTGGAATTTAAGAGGATTAGCGCTGCAGACCTCTGATAAAGACATGTGAATGAGAGCCACGGAGAAAGTGTGTTGCACATCCATTTAACTGCTGCAGGTCCAGTGGAACACCTCCTCCTGTGTGCGTACTGAAAACAGACATTTCTTCAATTCACGGAGGTGAATATACCAACATGCTTACTGTGGAAGGAAGTTATTCACATTACACTGAATATGTTGATGTAATCCTGATGTTTTAAGAGGACACCATCGAAAGTAAAATATCACATCTGTATGGATACATCATTGACACAATCCCAAGGGTAATATGGTTATACTGGTATATTACTGATTGTTTTGGGGACGTGCACTGACCCTTCTCCAACTTCATGTGTAGGTTTACATTCTAGTGGGGCAATAAATTGTCTACACTGACATGCATGCTTTGTGGGCCCTGGGCCAAAGAAAGTTGCTGTTCTGCCCCTAATGTGCACTCGCCCATCTCTTCTTTTCCCATCAAGTACAGTGCACACAGCAGATTATAGACGGCAGCTTGATCATATATCATATTTCCACACAGCACCACTCTGAAAACCAGGGCAGCAAGGTTCGGCAATAATTCAGGACCCACTTATATTCATACTGTACTTGAGAGGAGCAACTACCCTAGCAAACCGGCAGTTCATTACCACTATTGGATCATTATTCATCACTCCCTGGACGAGAGCAGAAGTCAGGTCAGCAAAACTGAAGAAACCAGCCGAGACAGCCTGCTCACATCCCGTGCAACCAAGCAGAGTAAACACTGTCAGGAAGTCTGCTGTACATTAAGCTCAGTGCAAATGTTACAGCTCAACTCACCTGCATGTAATAAGTTATTTACTGCAGGCCATATGGGACCAAGTTGTGTTCCTGCTGCTCAGGCTCCATAGCAACAACAGGTGCCAGTGTCACCAGGGAGAGTTTACATGAGCACAAAACAGTTTTCCTATGTAATTACAGTAAAGTAGTCTATATTCTGTTCATAGTGATACATAACATCGACTGCCAGTACATATAATAAGAATAATGTTAACTACTGATTCCAGGAACCTCAACTCTATTGTGGGTTCTGCAAACACCAGTAATACTGTAAATTCCGACTTTTTTCTTTTTTTTATGCAAGCCATACAAATACACTTTTGGAGTCAAACCTCTGTGTTGTGTGGGTGCAGGACAGATCAAATGACACAGAATATGAAGGCAGTCTAAGTAGGAAGTCTGACAGCTGTTAATACATGCAAGTAGGGCGTCTCAGCACTGTCAAACATCCACTGTTAGTGTTTCTGTCATCTGGCCATAACTCCTCTGGCATATTAATCAGCCCGAGAGCCACCAGGGGCCCAGTTCCTGTTTGACATCTGTCAAGATACCTGCTGCGCAAGCAGTTTCATTTTACAGCTGGCAGGGAAAACACCTGTGCTTTTGACCTTTTCCAAATCAATCGCATTATCAGTGCAGATGTCGAGCTTTTTGCAGTAATTGTGTATAAATAATTGTATATTAGTGAATGAATTCAGGGTAAAGCTTGTACCAGTACTGACAAGAATAGAGGCTGGAGTATAGAATTTGGGTTTTTGGTTCATTTGTAAAGGTTAATGACTTTGAATAGTGATAATGGTTAGAAGGGGGATAGATAGGACTTGATTTGACTCGAATGAAAACTACATAACTAATGATATTAAAGAGCCTGAATAATTAACAGATTCACTATTAGTCACAACTGTAACACTGTCTAAGACTACGGTCTAAACATGAAGAACACAATTAAAAAGGAGGAGAGAAATTTTAAATGTTCTCAGTAACAAAGTAAAAAAAATACAAGATTCAATAGCCCTGCTAATTCCTCTGTAAGGACATCTGAATGATGTCATTATCTTTGCTGGTATTTGGTCCTAAACCAAAGTACGTGACAAATTAAAAAGTTGACCTGATGATGGTCAACAGTAGTTGTTTAGACATTTCACTTAAAACCACAAACTTAAACCTAATTGGGGCGCAAGAGCAGAAGTCGAGGATCACCAAATCGTATCATGTTTTCTGTCGCATAGATTGTCCATGTTGTATTTTTAACTATGCCGTTTGTTCTGTACACACGTCACCTATTGCACGTCTGTCCGTCCTGGGAGAGGGATCCCTCCTCAGTTGCTCTCCCTGAGGTTTCTTCCATATTTCCCCCACTAATTGTGGGGTTTCTTTTAGGGAGTTTTTCCTTGTGCGATGTGAGGGTCTAAGGACAGAGGGTGTCGTACCTTGTACAGGCTGTAAAGCCCACTGAGACAAATGTATAATTTGTGATATTGGGCTATATAAATAAACTTTGATTTGACCAAAGACAGCAGGATTCATCCTCACGGGACCATGAATGTCTGAGCAAAATGTCATCTTAATTCATCCAATAGTTGTTAAGATATTTCATTATGGACTGACCGACTCAGCAACATGGCCATTCCTGTAGCCACTCCACTAATGGCTAATAATAAATAAACTAGATACAGCATCAAGACACATGAGACAGATAAAACACATTTTTGTTCTATTTAATTAATATAAATCACTAATTGATATAAAATGTTAAAGAAATAAAAAAAGGCTGAAGTTTGACTTCATTTACTTGACAATGCACGCATTAAGACAACAATGCACGCGTTAAGACAGTATACAGGCTTTACAGGCTTACTTACAGGCCTCTGGAGGAATAGAGTTCAGCATCTAGCAGATATTTTATTTGTTCTTTTAGCATTTGTCTCTGTAAAGCTGAAGAGACAAAACATAGAACAGGTACAGGTAATTAAATGTTAAAGTCATGGTGATATACAAAAGGTTTGCGACAGAGTACCTTTAGTTGGACGATATCTCACAAAAAGAACAGTGCCATTGATGCAGCTGTACAACAAAATGTTTTGAGATTGGTGAGATCCCAAGAATCTTGTTCCGTCAGCATTGTAAACATGTGCATGACACACAAGGTAAAACATAACGCTGCTCGCTGTGATCGCCGTATAACAAAGTATGCAGATTAAATTGGCAAGTTCAATTGGCAAGTTGACCTCTTTTCCAAATGAATCCACCGTAATGCAAATGAACAATGCGGTACAGTTAAAGAGATAAAGTGAAATTGCTAATATGTTCAGATATTTTTCAAACTAAAAAAAAAATGTGTCAAAATCTGCGATTCTAACAAAAGTGACCCTACTCTAATGCCCAGGAAACAATTTCTTCCTTGAAGAACATTGCTAACAGTCCAGCTCCTATGTCATAAGTTGAATAGATATTTTCCTATTTCCAAGACCGTTGGCAGTCTCAGAAATGCCCAGTAAGCCATCTTTGGATGCCAAAATGTGTCCCGCCAAGTGTTTTTTAAAATAAATATAGGTGTGTGCCACTATAAGGGCACTGAACCCATCAAGTCTATCGTCTTGTGAGATTTCTCTAGGATTGTCCACCCTCTGGATGTCTTCGAAGGCCTTTAAGTATGTTCGCCTGTTCTTCTCGAGGCAGGCTCAAATGTCTGTTTTGATTTTGTCCAGAGAGTTGTCGATCTTCGTGAGAGTCTTTTTGATACGTAGCGCTGTTAATCGGGCTGATGGATTCTGGTACCAGCACTCCTTCATGAGTTTAGCCATGGAGGTTAAAGTCTGAAAATGAATCAGGAGAAATAAGTCAATCACCATGTCCCTTATAAACATTAGAATATCATTGAAATGCTTTTATTTCTGAATATCATAAGCATGCAGACTTTAATTATATGCTTAATGATAGTTTGAATGTCACTTACAGGGTCTGAAAACCATCTGTTAGGGATGTTGGGCCTCTGCTGATCCACACACACAACCTTCTTCATATCCTCAAAACTGGGATCACTTGGCACCACGTCGTGGAAGGGTGGCTTGTAGTCTTCTACAATGCCTACAAGTAGAGCAGAGCATGGCGCAAATCACTTTCAGGATCGCTCAATCGTTTAAAACAAAGTGCAAAAAAGCAATACTGACAAATGACTGACACATAAAACACATTAAAGCGTCTACAAAAATCAGGATGTGGCATTGCCGTGTTATCCTTAACTTGCTCTAAAGTGCAGCTGTGGGACAAAAAAAAAAAAAAAAGAAAGGAGAGATTTGAGGTTACTGTGTCGAGGGTAAATCAATACCGTAAGTGTTGCTGAAAGCCCAGTACATACTATAAAGCGATAAACTCATTTGACAGTGGACAGAGTGTACGTCTTTTATTTCACATAAGATGCCTCTGGCTTCTCCACAGACCGCAGGCAGTGGATGTTGGAAGTGTGAGTCAAGGCCAAATCTTTCATAAACAGCAGAAAAGCTTTTTACTTTGTCAGATTTAAAGCAATGATTACAATGATGTTAATTCTGAAAAGAACCACATGTTCACAATAGGGGTGTTGCGATATACCGGTATTGGCGATAACCGTGATATATATATATATATATATATATATATATATATATATATATATAT
>CALSCE010010700.1:11598646-11634924 GCA_943593645.1 Bovichtus variegatus | reverse complement strand
CCCCCACCCCCCCCCACACACACAGTATCCCCTCCCTCCTCCTCCCTTTCTTCCCTAACTTGAGAGCCACCTACATGGAAGAGCGATGAGCCTCAGACTCTTGCTCAGACTTGAAGCAGTCTATCTTGGTCTCATAACTGCAGTTCTCTTGTTAATGACAGACTGTGTAACCTGATTCCACAGCACACACACACACACAAAATCACACACACACACACACACCCACACACACACACACACCCCCCCCTCCCCCCCAACACTCTCTCAGGGTTTTTTGGGAGCTCGCGCTTCCCTCTCCCTCCACTCGCATATTGTTCCAACCCAAACAGCCAGCTGCTTCTGACAGACAAATTACTGAGCACAGAGAAATGATTGCTATCAGAGGCCTACCCCGCCTGCCCGCCCCCAACCCAACAACCCCCCCACCTATACTCGCCTCGTGCATGCTGAAATGCTCAGACCTCTGTGGGCAAATCAAACACGTTATGTCCATCAGAAAGAACCGCTACAGCGGTGCACTGATGGGGAGGCCAAGATATCTGCAGCCAAAGAATTCAGGAGTCATGACTTGAATGAGGTCTGTGTAGGAGAGGCAAAACTTTCAGATTGCTACCAAAAGCCCAATTCCTAAGAGTTGTGTTCGAAGTAGAGCTGCAACTAATTATTACTTTCATTAATCGGTGAATCTGACTCCTATTTTTTATTAATGATTAAGTCTATAAAGCTTGTTTTCCAACCAAAGAGTCCAAAACACAATATAGTAAACTGAATATGTTTGTTTTTTTAGATCGTTAGTCAGACATAACAATTTGAAGACGTCACCTTGGGCTCTGGGAAATTATGATGCGTTTTTTTTATTTATTTTTTTTACTATTTTCTGTCATTCTGTGATTGATTAACTGACTATTTGTTTCAGCACTAGCTCTAAGCAACTCGTTGACAGAAAGATAAACTTGCGTAACAACATAAATACCTTCAAGTATCATAAATCAGACACACATCAGGCCTCTTTGTAAAAAATGCTAGAAAAAAAAAATTCATTCAACATTCCAAGACACCCCAAACCAGTCCTATTGTTGTAAATGCATTGGTAGTCTCGGAGAGACAGATCACCTCCAGCTGGTTGAGGAATAAGTTACCACAGATAGACAGTTTGAAACAATGAAACTGGCCCAAAGCCAAACAATAACATTGTTGTAGACCAAGAGACGTTGAGACGAAGGAGAGGACTAATCACAATGGCAGGGTGAGCCACCAGAGCCAGGCTGGTGCCCGTTACCTCCGCTGAACAGGATACCAAAGATCCCCTGCTGGAGTTTAAGAATATCTCAGCCTCAGACTGCCTGCCGTCCTTTTATCAGACCACTATCAGCAGACTCCACGACGCAAGCCACTGAGAACAGCAGGCGCCCTCATTGAGGCCCAACTTCAGTGACCGGTTGGCTATGGGGTTACATTCTCCAGATCATCAACCAACCACACAAACAAACAACCACTTACAAATAACCTCAACTATGATTCCTGAAATCCAGTCTAAGGAAAATTCACCAACAACAATGCATGTATGACTACTTCAACTGGTGGGGGTTGCAATTTAATCTGCAGATTATTTTCTAGATTAAATCGTTTGGTCTATAAAATGTCAGAAAAAAGTGAAAACTGTAATGTATAACATAAAGAAAAGCAGTACATCTCCATATTTGAGAGGCTGAAAACAGCATTTCCCCTCCATGTTTGCATGAAATGTACATTAAAGCTGAATCAACTATCAAAACAGTTGGCGATTATTCCACTATTTGTTGCAGCTCTAGAACAATATGCCATCTCGGGTGCCAGACACCCTCCCTGCATAGGTTTGTCTGTCAGTGTCGTGCATATGCATTCAAGTGTGGTCAACTGAATGGTTTAGGCATGTCACCTTAAATGCATCACACAATTAATAGAGCTTGGCCGGGCAGGGTTCAATCACAGAGACTACACATGGGGGGGGGGGGATAATGCACAAATCAATTGCTCCCCAGACATTTGGGGCTACTACTGAAGAAAGAGCTGATTAGTATGTGGGAATGTAACATCGTGAGAGCGAGGAGCTAGCACAATGAGTTGATTCTGAGGAAGAACACTTCAGTGTGAGACATGCGCATTCACACATCTTTTAACATGCACAATTATCTCTGAATGTTTTCAACTGGCATTAACACCTTCCTAATGAAGTTTGCACCCTCTGATCAGCAGGTCTACTGGCTTTACATTTAGGGGGCCCCTGCAATCTTATCACATAGCTTTTGCTGTTAGGTCTGTTCCTGAGCAGGGAAAAACAGAGCAACAAATACTTGTATAATAACTATATTTCAAATGTTTCTTCAATGCCATATACTCAATTAAACCACAGAGCATTGTAAGTACTGTGTGTTCGCCACTGTTTTGGGGCTCTTTGTGATGTTAAAAGTGCTCAGCATGGGATGATGAGACACACGATCACGCAGGAGCGACCCTCCCGAACACTGTTTGCATGACAAAGAAAACTCTTAACAAAGTCACAACTAGTTGCGAGCTGGATTTGATCGAGACACAGACATTACAGGTCGCAGTGCTCGACCAGTCTTTTAGCCTGGAGCTCATCACCATTTATCAACAACAAGTAACCAAACACGTCTCTGACGCGGTAAAAAAAATACAAATAAAAGGTTAGGTGAAAGCCCCTCTGCTAAATCATATTTATATAAAATGCACGAATTTGTTCACATAACCTAAGATGAAGAAGGCAAATACAATATGTGGCTGCAAAAACAAAACAGGCAAGATTTTACGAAGAAAATGCTCAGAGGATCGTTTGAGAGAGAGCACGTCACGAAACATTTCCCTGCACATCGGCAAACTTCTCGACGTCTACCGAAACGTCTGATACCCATGTCACAAAACACACAGGGATATTACGGTTACATTTGAGGTACGACATCGGGATTAAACTTACCTTGCAGGTTATTTTTCAAAGTGCTTTATGAGGGCTCGGTAACTGGCGCAGGTCGAACTACTCTGCCATCTCCCGAGAATTCACCGACAATACCGGATTTGTTTTCCAAAGTCTGAAAAGCAAAGCCTACATGACGCCAACATTATCGTCCGTCGTTCGCTCGGTGGAGAGGGGGGGAGAGTGACAAATTCACGCGATATTCAGGGGAGAGAGGAAATGAAGACACATTTTGTAACGTTGTCCCCCTACACACATGAACACTGTCTGTCTGGGGCTTCACACAACTCGCACTCCGATCCACGAAGGCAAAAAGCCAGGAGTGGAGGAGGAAGTTACCTTGCAACAACTCACTGTAATTAATCAGCGTTACGCGAGAGCATAAATACGGGCTTTTCCGGTCACGCGTTTCAAAATAAAGTAGCTCTTCGTCTTTCTTTAAATGTTACGTTATTTCCATAGGTCTAAGGAGAATAGTTCATATACTTAATTAATCATAATTACTAAAAAATATATACTACATTGTAGAAGATACTCAATTAAAATGTCTGCATTTAATTTTAATTTAAGAAAAAGCTAAACAGTGCCAATGTGTAAATGGAAATGGAAAAGTACATTTACTAAAGCACTACAGTAAAGTACAGAATTAAGGTATTTGTACTTTGAGTATTTCCATTTCGTATAATACTTCTACTCCATAAGACCTACATTTCAGGGAGAAATATTGTATTCTTTACACCAATGGATGTATTTGAAAGTTGTAGTTACTAGTTACGTTTAAAAAAACATATCATGACCTCATAAAATATGTTTTTGACGAAGCAACCCATATATATATATATATATATATATATATATATGCCTCAATCAACTACTAGTAAAATGCTACTTACACATGAATGCATCAGTAATAATAATTCAATAATATAATGTTTAATAGTATAAAACTCACAATTTCTATTTCTCTGCTTCAACTACTATTACTTTCAATACTTTATGTACATTTGGCTTATAATACTAACATGCTTTTACTGAATTAACATTTCAAATGCAGAATGTTTTACATTTAATGGAGCATTTTTATATTGTGGTAATGCTACTTTTACTGAAAAAGAGGATCTGAACGCTTCCTCCTCCATTTAACCACTTAAGATAAATATACCTATTTAAGTATCAAAAGTAAAAGTACCAGTTATACAGAATGGCCACACACTGTATGTATATTATAATATTGCTTAATTGTCATTGATGCCTTAATGTGTAAGCAGCATTTTAATGTTGTGGCTGGTGGAAGCGGAGCTAATTTATTTTCACAAAATATTGGAGATGGCTAGATTAAGCTGCAAGAGTCCCAGGGCAAAAATTAGCTGGTGGGTTTCCATTAATCCCATTAAACTCTCCCATTGCATTGTGTACAGCCACTATTTTAGGCTACATGCACTCTAACTTATTTTAAAATGCATCATTTTTTCTACGTTTACACCCTGTGCTGTGTTTTCATTTGATTGAACAATTAATTAAGAAATATGCATGTGAGCACAAAACTGAAATAACGAAGTTGTTGGAACTAGATATGGACACGGAGACATGCAGTATTAGCTGTTAAAACGGAATCAACTTTGAGGCCCTTATCATGTCAGCTAGTATTGCTCTTTAGTAGTGAATATTCCCAAACAAAATGTCAAATGAATTTGGACAAACCAGGTGACACACTCTTTACGGCCATTAGAGTTTGAATAGCTTACAAGTACCTCAAAGTTGTACTTATAGGCACAGATTTAAAACATGTTTTATATCTATGCTTATAGGTACATTATTTTGACTTAAAAGTATTTTTGATAAACTGTAGGCTTATCATTGTGCAACTTATTGTTCTTGCTGTTTGCAATGTTAATTGAAATGTGGATGGAATTATGTAACACAGTGAACATCATCAAAAATTAAACATCATATTGTGAACCCAAAATGCTGTGTTATAGTTTTTGTTTTCATCTTCTGATTTTCCAAATATGTCCCAGTGATACACTGTGCTTTTATGCTGAAGCAAATGCGTACACTTCCTGTCACAGACTTGCTCTCTCTGGCTAGCTTGACGTGCGTGGTAATTAAAGGACCATTGCCATTTCGTTTTCTCTGCGCATGTTCCCGACTCAGCGTTCACGGAGTGAGGGGTTCAAGCTTTTTGGCAGATATTTCAGGCAATAAAAATTATCGGTATGTTTTAAAGCATAAACGGCCAGTAAGCAGATGTGTTTTTTTCCCCTTTTATCCCTTTATTTTTTTTAGGCTACTTTATTGATTATAATAATCTCAGGTTAGAACAATGTTAAATAACAGAGCCAAATAATTAAGCAGTAAATCACAGTTACACTTATTGAGATTAGGCTACTAAAATGAATAGCCGACTAAAGAACACATCATGATTTATCTCTAATAAAACCACTGAAAATCTTTTCAAATAGTACATTTGCATTAAAAGAGACATCTTATTTCACAGTAGTATCTCTATCCCTTATTCTACAAAGACCTACAGAAGATTCACCTTTTCAGAGTGTGCAATGCATCAATCCTTCACGAAAAACCTTAAAGACATTTTTCAGCATTTCAACTCTTCAAACTTCACTGTATGTAGGCTACTGTAAATATGGGCCCACCAACAGAGAAGAGCAGTACGTCAGTAGGTACACTCACTCCTGTAGCCTTTACTAAGCTACTTCAGTACTGTATTTGATGTATTTGTACTTTACTTCAGTGCTTCTATTTTATACTACTGCCTACTTCTGCACTACTACATTTTACATCTTTACTCCAGTACATTTATATGAAAGCTTAATAGTTACTTTGCAGATTTAGATTATTAATACCAAATAAAATCAACAAAATAGACTAAATTATAAAGTATTGAAATAGATTAAGATACCTAGCAGTATATTAAGTAGGCCTAGTTAAAAATCAACCCCACCTTTAATCCAAAAATAAAAATACATTATTCTGAAATGGTCTATTATGTGTTAATCATCTGTTTCCCATCATAGAGTCTCACTTTCAATTGTGAACATTTTTGATCACAAAGAAACACCAAACAGTTATTCACAGTTTTACTATTAGTTAAGTTTGTTTTATCACTGACATAATAGAACTTTGACAAACAATTTTAAAAAAGCAACAGGTTCTTAGATTACAGAAACATAATTGATAAAAGAGAATTGCCCTTTTCCAAATTCTGTCCTTATTTAAGGATTTTAAATTGTTTGTAATAGTATTATTACATTCATCAACGTATTTAGAATATTCATGTGTCTCTCATTACATTGGTTTTTTTTGTTTAAAAAAATAATAATAATTTATACATTTATATAATGTTTTGTTTGTCCCCGACTTGACAAGTAGGCTTTTTTTTCGCCAGCTAAAGTTTTGTTGAAGAAAATAAAACGAGTAGGCCTAACGGTTGGCCTCTGAGAAGACCCCGCTATAACTACAACTAGCTAATTATTCTTCTATCTACCCCACATCACGGAGTATCAAGGATGAGGTACGCACATAACCGGAGGAGAGTTTAACAAAAAGAGCTTTATTCACAAGCTTACAAAAAACAAAAAACAAACACTACAGACAGGCAAACAACTGAAAACACAAACCATGAAAGGAACACGAGGAAACAGGGATCAAAAACATGAGTTTGCCGTAGCGGCAAACCGGGTAGGGATGGAGGTCGGCTGGACGGGCGTAGGCGCTCTGGGGGGGTTGAAGGCCACCGTGGAACCTCCACTGAACTCGGGCAGGGGACACAGGGAGAGAGGGCTCGGACTGGGGACTCGGGGAGAGGGCTCGGACTGGAGGCCCGGGGGCCCGGCGCTCCTCGGTGACAGTGGGATCCGGAGTCTGGCGCAGCTCGACAGCGGGAACAGGGGACTGACGGGCATATTTGGAGTTCTTCTGACCACCTCTGGGACGGCCGGATCTCCTCTTCTGAAGCCTGGAAGCTCTCTGAAGACTCCGAGGCCCTCCCAGGGCCAGGTGAGATCCGAGAAAAGGGTCAGAGTCTGGAGCAGGGGTGTCGAGAAATGCCTTGAGCTAGTCCGGCAAAGCGCTGGATAACCAAGGCTTCTCCGCCACTTCTCTGTGGGCCATGCTAAGCGCCGGCCCTCTGAGCTTCCTACAGGGGGCACTCTTCCACTCCTCGATGAGGCAGATCAAAGTGAATGAAAGATCCATCATCTCCTCGTCAAAGTTATCTGCTGGGTCCATCTTGCTGGAACTCTCGACATGAATGAACGAAGAAGAACTGGCAACAAGGGACAAACAACACACCGACTATATACACCAGGAAGTGGGAGGGGACAACGAGACACAGGTGAGACACTAACCAACAGAGTGGGGACCGGAAATAGGAACAACGGACATGAGAGGGAACATGGAGTTAACAAAATAAAACAGGAAGCACAAACACAACACAAAACATGACACGGAGCAGCAGCTGCACTCCGGGCTGTGACATTACCTGAAACCCGTTTCCATGGCAACGCATTCAGAAGTTTCAAACAGAGTCAGTTCTCCGTACACAGTTTCTTGCTCTTCTTCTAAAAATGTTCTCCGAGTAAGTAAAATACGTCAGAACTGTAAATGCTGTTTCAAACTGTCTGAACTGTAGACTCATTTCATTAGTGCCGTCGTGTTTAATTTAAGGCTCGGATAAATTAACTGCAATCAGCTAGCATTAGCTAACCAATGCTACCGTTAATATAGTTTGTCGATGCTAACGTTTATGACAATGCTCGCTCGTGCAAGCTCCGTTAAATTCGCCGAAGAGGTTGACAGTGTACCGGGTTTTTTTTCTCCATTTCCACTAGAAATATCTCAGTTCTCATGAATAACGATCTTCAATCTACAACATCTGGCAAGTACAACTGTTTATACTAGACATCATTGAGTTAACTCACGTTGTAACGTTACTCCGTGTAACGTTACTATCGTCACTAGTTTAGCTACCGTCAGCAGGAAGACCTGTCTGCTGGGCCCTGGTGGGAAGTGGTGGTGCCAGTCACTGGCACGGGAAAACATGGGTAAAAATAAATACATTTTTTCTTTACTTTACTTCACTTCACTGTGTGTGTGTGTGTGTGTGTGTGTGTGTGTGTGTGTGTGTGTATGTGTGTAAAAGCAGGGTACCAAGAAATAAATGGCCAGATCTCCCAGATCCCAGGACTGTCAACCATCAGCACTCTTCCTGAAGAGAGGGCCCGAGGGCGGCGAGCCGGAGTCCTACACAGTGATTCTGACTATGTCAAGCTAGCAAAACAAGGAGGACATAAGGGTAGAGCCATCCTGTTGCTTTATATCTACACATGTCCCTCTTGCAGGGTAATACTTTTTGCCTACATTTATTTTTGTCCTTTTTTTAAAACAGGACTTTTGTGGCACGAGGAAACAATTGCTTCTAAACTTGATTCCTACAAACCTCCAGGCTGGTTTGGCACTGCATCAGAAGACGACAGCGAACCAAGGTACATGTAAAATGTGTCTTATTATTATCATGCACTAGGACTTGTTGTCAATTTATGATTAAAATACTTCCACCTCCATTACTAACTCTACAACTTGCTTAAGATATACTAGTATTGCCAGTACTGCCACAGTACTGCTACTACTTGCCTGTACGATACTTTGTGTGTATATTGTTATTTTTATCAATTTATTGTTGTGTATATGTATATATTCATATATTTATATAATGTTTTTATTGCTGAGACTATGAGAAACGGCATTTCAATCTCCCTGTCCCTGTATCACACACACAGAGGAATTGACAATAAAGTTGACTTGAACTTGAACTTCAAAGTACTGTAAAATAGAAGAAACAATACAAACAGTAACACTCAGCCACAATAATGGCTGATTTATATTGTTGTTCTCCAATTAAGTGAAGGATACATATCACATCCCTATATTGTATTTTTTTCCAACAGTATAATTAACAGTGAAGAGAAGAAAAACCCTGGAGCTTTTCAGCCGCCAGAGCCCCCCTTTGGGACTGACAATATGTCAGCCTGGGAGAGGGATGATAGCAGCAACAATGGCAAAGGGAAGGTAAACAAAGAAATGTCAAAATCTTTTAGAGAGTACTTTAGCCACATGAGCCACCACAATAACAATTGTTTCGATCTCTTGAGTTGTTATATTCTGTTATGATCACATGTTTTAAGACAAAATTGAGGGGTTGTTGGTGATGCTGTAGTGTTACACACTGTTACTTGATACTTTGTGGATCAGGTACTTGTTTCTCAATGGTTTATAGTGAAAATGAGAGCGTTCTTCCAAATTGAAGGGATAAATGGGAAGGAAAATAGACATATTGCTATATTTACATTGGCAAAATAACCATCACGCACTGTGACTTTGCTTTGTGTTCTGCAGAACAACAATGTTTATTACAGCCAGATGGAGAAATTGCAGTCATCCAATCAATATCATGAGCCTGGCAAATTCAAGAGGATGTAAGTTCATGTGGTCACAAGATGGTGCTGTTGTTCTGTATTATGTTCACTACAAGTGGCTGGTTTCCCAGAATGCCACTTTTTACAACTCTCAGAAACAGAATTGCACAAATTAGATTTGATTTATTATAGGTCAGTGATCTCATTATGTCAGACCTTCTCAGTAATTTTGAGTGATTAGTAATAGCAAACAACACTAACAGGATAATTGTTTGGCTTTTCCATTTGTCATTTCGTAGTTATTAGCATTACAACACATATGATATACGGCTGATTTAAAATTCTGTGTATTTAAGAGGATGTTGTCAGTAAATCCTACACCATGTTTCCATGTGTTGTGATGACTAAGCAGAAATGTTCATGGCCTGGCAGCACACTGGTCAAATGAAACTGCCCACATTATCCAGTCCAGGCCGGACGTTCACCTGTTTGCTTTGGCTCACTTCTGGTTTGTGCAGTGTGTTCCCGGTACCCTTGGGAAAATGTCATTGACTTCAAAAAAAACGAAATAACCTCACATATAACGCTACAGAAACAAAACAGTAAAGTCTGTGGTCATAGTGCATGTATGGTTTTGATACTGTACGTCAAGAAGTCCTCAAAGGATCCTCTGCAAATAAAAGATACCTAAATCTACAATCAGATTTGTTAAAACGAGAAAAAATAGTCAGCTATTTTCATCAAAAAATCGAAGCAAACGGCAGTTGGTGTAAGATATTGACTTTGAGAGTCGAAAGAACAGAGAGTCTAGAAATTTCCGTGAAAATTATTATTTCACACCCTTTTTTCTTTTTTTTTAAAGAAAGATAAGAAGGCTTAATCGGAGATTAAATGACTTGATTAGATTGTTAGTTCTGCAGAGTTGGTGGTTTGGTATAACATGAAGAGAAAACTGACAATTGTAAAAATAAGAATAAAACAGTTGTTGACTCTATGCGCTTTTGTAACGAGTAGCCAGACTTTATCTCAGTATACCATGTTTAAAAGGTCATATGTAATGTTTAAAATATCTGCTGTAAGTAATGTTAATCTTATTGGCACTTTGTGGGGATTGAGGAAATATCAAATTATATTTGTAACTACAAGAGATGGTTGGATTTCCATGAAAACGCTTTTCAAAAATTGCATTTCCATTACATATGGACTGTATGTGTTTGGTGTTCTTGCAGAGTATTTGACAAGAATCCAGCTCCTGTTGACATGTCTAAGCTGTTGAGCTTCGGTTATGCAGAAGACAACAAACCAACAGCCAACACTGATTTGTCAAGTAAGTAGCACAGTGTTTCTGACAGTTGGAGTTGCACTCTACCAGGTCAGGTTCTACATCATGCCATCAAAATTCAACTCATCATAATAAAATGAAATGAAGCCAAAAGTGTGAAACTTTAAGACATTAAGAATGAATGATGCTTCTTGACAGTATAAGGTAGAGATTTTATGTGAATTATGTGATAATGATTATGACTGAATGACCCATGCTTGTATACATTTCCATGTCAACAGATTAGAAGACTGCCAGTGTCGTGGGAAAAGGATGTACAAACTCAAATGTTTCCAACAGGAATAGTTGCCTTCCTCCTCCTTTTATTAATTTCTTTACCCCTTCATACTGAGCCACATCAAATGTTTTACTACGTTTCAATTGTTCTCTCATGTTAGATGTATTACTCAAGTGTGAAAGTGCTTCCCTTGAATTAAAGCCAGGACCTTTTATTTGTTGTGCCTGTTAGTGGTGCCTCAGTAACTGCATTCCTTAAGTAAATAAGGCACCAATAACTCCTGTGTTTTACGTTTTTTTTTTTTGCTGTGTCTGTAACTCTGCAAAAGGAAGCTTTAAGGAATAAAAGTTTGTATTATTCAAATAAAATCAAAGTGATTCAAAATGTTTCACAATATCTTTTTGCTTTTGCCTTTTACAGAACATTCAATTTGCTCTCTTGGGTTGAAAATGTGAATGTTTGCCACATCATACTGAAACATTACAGCAAACGATGGCCCATTATTTTTTACAATATATCTATTAAAAGCAAATGATACAATGCATAATGTGACGTAGTTGATTTTTACAGGAAAAATGTAAACCGAAGGAACAGCATTTCTATTGGTCATACTTTAACTTAGCTCTGTGTGAGTCATTGTTTTGACACGCCAATGTATTGCATGACAGTGTCAGAGGTTATCTCAGTGTTCTTTGGGAAAGCTGTATGTCATAACACGGTAGTTATTGAACAGCTTTAGATGGTTTTCTTTTTGATGCTACACTGACGCTTTGGAACTGGGCCAGTCCTTTGTGTGTGCAATTGATCTCGCTCTGTTTGTTTGAGGCTAGTGGATGTTTTTGTGAGTAAAAGATCGGACAGGTGCTACTCCTCCCTCTGGAACCAATCAGTGGCGGGACCGGAGGTCACCGCTATATAAGCTCAGCTGTCAGGCATACCTCGTATTCAAAAAGAACTGAGGTTTTACAAAATACACTTTGTTACTTTAAAATAACAACTTTTGGACATATTTTAAACTGGATTTCAAAGCGTCTCCTGCAGTCATGGTACCGATTTTACTTAACTGTATGGGGAATGACCACAATGAGTATATCAAGTGAGTATTTGGGAACCTCAACTAAGTTTGGAATAGACAATTTCTTCTTGTTGCTTTTCAAAATCCAATGTTTGGTAATCCATTCAGAGCATTTAGGATTAATTTGAGCGATCTTTCCCTTTATTAATATGCTGTACTATATTGCTTGTAGAGAACTAGTCCAAGTGAAAAATCCCTACCTGGACACAATGGAGGAGGATATTCTCTACCACTTCAGCTTGGGCACCAAGACTCACAACCTTCCAGAAATGTTTGGAGATATTAAGGTTTGTGAAATGCTAATAAAGAAAAAGAAAAAACTTAATTTACAATTTAAAAAACTTGAGAACAGAATTCACCATCTTTCTCTATGTTTTCCCATAGTTTGTGTGTGTTGGAGGCAGCGCAAATCGAATGAAGGCCTTTGCCCAGTTCATCCATAAGGAGCTGGAACTGCCTGGAAACCCAGAGGAAATCATAGATATCTGTGAGGGAACTGATCGCTACTGCATGTATAAAGTGGGACCAGTGCTCTCTATAAGTGTAAGTATTACAGAGCAGTGACTGTCTTCATTATACTGGCTTCAAATATTGCATTGCTGGTTTAATCATTTGACGTTTTTTTAAAAGTATTTTGTTATCCTGTTTCCATCGCAGCATGGCATGGGTGTCCCTTCCATCTCCATCATGCTGCATGAGCTCATCAAACTGCTGCACCACGCTCAGTGCCGTGATGTCGTCCTGTTTCGCCTTGGAACATCTGGTGGAGTCGGTAAGAACATTGCATTTTTTGTTTTGAAACTTTTTCAACTGGTGCTTTTCCCTGAATCACTCCTTTAAAACAACTATTTTTTATTTTATTTCTGCCTGTTGTTGTCTCCAGGTCTGGCTCCAGGGACAGTGGTGGTCACGGATAAAGCAGTGGACTACTCCTTCCGCCCCCAGTTTGAGCAGGTGGTTCTGGGTAAAGTCATCACCAGGAGCACTGAGCTGGACGAGGGAGTGGCCAGTGAGCTTCTGCTGTGCTCCTCCGAGCTTCAAAACTTTCCTACAGTGATCGGAAACACCATGTGCACCCATGACTTCTATGAAGGTACAAACCGCATCTCATGCTCAGGTTGTTAGTGATCATATTTGTACATCAATCACACAGCATTTCAACAGATGAAAACCATTGGTCAGGTAGTGACAAGTCCTGTGCTGTGTCTCTCTAGGTCAGGGCCGACTTGACGGAGCACTCTGCTCCTTCTCTCAAGAAGAAAAACTGGAGTATCTGAGGAAAGCTTACGACGCTGGAGTGAGGAATATTGAAATGGAGTCCACCGTATTTGCTGCTATGTGCCGTGTCTGTGGCCTCAAAGGTATTGTTTAAGTTACAACGTGTAGAACATTCTGTACAGTAACACAGCTAATTAATGGCTTTAAAGATACAACGTTGCCTCTACGACACCTCCATGCCCTTTAATCAGCCTACTTGGATATTGGTCAATAATAACAAGTTCCGAATACAGAATAGACAGAAACGTGTGTCTCGTTTCTACTGATTTAGGATTTGACCCAATGACGTGAGAACCAGGGACTCTAGCATGTACTGTATGACTGATAATCTCCTTTTCCTCTCCAGCGGCTGTGGTCTGTGTTGCATTGCTGAACCGCTTTGAGGGAGACCAGATCACCTCCTCTCATGATGTTCTCGTGGAGTACCAGCAGAGACCTCAAGTTCTGGTGTCCCACTTTATCAAGAAACGCTTGGAACAAATAGTCTGAAACCCCTACACCTGCCACCCCAACACCAGCCTCCCAAATAGAGTGTATATAGCTGATATGTTGATATGTATATATATGAGTATTAGACACATATTTAAAACGTTGTTAAGATTTTTATGATTTCCTTGATGAAGCTAAAATATTAAGTATGTTGCATATGTATAGTATGTATTATATCTTTTACTATTTAATACTCTGGTATTTATGTAAAGTAACATTAATTTTCTAAAGAACGTGTACTGTTTGTTGATTTTGATATTTGACCTACACTTGTAACCCAACAAAAGCTGTTGGGTGTAATAGCAAGTTGGGAAATCATTCGCCTCCTTTGGAGGTTTGCGATCTGTTAGCAGCCTCTAGTTCTAAAGGTTTTTTTCCGCTAGTTAGATGGGAAGTACTTATTAGTCCATAGTGATTCCGCCTATGAAACAAGAAGATATTTCAGTGATGAATGTGTTATCAGATGACCAGTGACATACATTATATTTAGTTGCTTCTGCCACACAAGCTTGTTTATGCAAATGCAAACGTCCTGAAAGTAACAAAAGCAGTCAATAAATATTGATGATTGATTGTTGGTGCTGAGAGGTCATTTGAATTTGTTGGAAGCACATGTTTATCGTCACTCAGTGATACTGTATTTCTCGTGAGGTGCTGTAAAGTATAAAAACCTTCAATAAAAGTCAATAATACTAACTGCACTGTGTCTCCTTCACTTTATGAGTAGAGCAGCTGTTGTACAAAATGACATGATCTGTCCAACTGTGAATATGATTCTTACACATGCAGCTTATTAAAATGTATTTCTTTCATGCAATGTAACGCTCAATACCAGAACAAGGGTTGGACTTAATAATGTGACCCCAAACAAGCCCCCGGTCAGAATTTGAGCATGGATTTGGTATCTCGTCTAGGTGGTTTAGAGGGCGTGATAACAGACAGGACCTCTTTGGCATACTGGCTGTGGTGCAGACCAGCCTCCCGCAGAGCCTGCTCAACCCGCACTCGTGGATCAGACACAATCTGCAAAACAGAAGATCCACAGTAAATAAGACATATCCAGCGGTTTCCCACTAGAGCACACCCACTATGTTACCATTGTTTGTTTTTATGGTTTACTATGCATTTAATGCTTGAAAAAAGGATTAACAACTTATCCCTCACAGTTTGGAAATCAGAGGAGAAGAGTTGCACAGTTGGACAATCATTAGTCATTGCCTGAGTTACACAATAAGCAAATTCCAACCATGAAGACACAACACCACAGATTCTACAGTACACAGATCGACCGGGTGGCCTTGAGAGCAAGGCTGTGTATACAAGTCAAACATTGATTGACCAGTCAACCACCTTGAATAATCTTTCTGCACATCATGGGTCAGTCTCACCCAAGATGAAACTAAACATTCTGAATATGGTTAAACTGTGGAAAGTAGGTTCGTAATATGTAGAGCAAAGATAAGGACCTTGGGGCAAATAGGCATGCAGCTGTAGAGTTTTTGTAATAATTCAAACAAAAGCTAAAGGTTATACGAGGGTAGATGTTATCATGCCTCACCTGTGTGTCTGTATACGTGTTGATACTGTAGAGAGGCCTTTGGAGCTCAAACTCCTTTACATTCAAGTGTCGACTCCTCCAAGCCTCTGTATCTGCCATCATCCTCCCTGGGTCTGCTTCTGCCACCACCCCAACCTAATATAAATAAAAAGCATTTACTATAATGATACCATACAGTGGTCTTTTTACTTACTGCCATAAGGTGGCACTGATGCCTCCACTCAGATAAGGATGAGTCCAAGTCGTCCCTTGTGGTTTTTTTCAGCTGACAGAGAAAATCAGAGTGGTTGAAAAGGGTTATGTGCAGATAATGATCCACCTGGTTCCTGAGGACTTCCAGACGATTCTGTCTCTCTTCTTCTTCTCTCTGCCGCTCAAGCTCCCGCGCCTCTCTCTCCTCCCTGCGCCGCTGCAACATCCCCGCCCGAAACTGCACCCTAGAACGAGCACAGAGGGGTGTGGACATCAGACCTGAACGGCCCCTCTCTTCCTCTGCCACGACCAACATTATTACCTATCGCTCCTCGCACAGCCGGCCCCCGGGCTGTGCAGGGTTTTATGGAGCTTCCAGAGAGCAGCTTCTCTCCCATCATCCGTTTTTATCTCTTCCTCAACCCCATGATTCCTGTTCTCATTCCTGCCCGAGTTCATTCTCACGGCCAATGTCAACACCATTATCTGATATTAATGCCAGTCTCTGTGAGTGTCTGCAGATAAATGTTAAGCAAATCACACAGAACAGGAGGCTTTAAACAAAAAATCCTATATTTTTTCGAGAGTATTAGACCAGGCTAAAATGCAGTGTTTCACTCTGGGCGAACGTTTCTGGCAAACACTTCTACGTCACTGCAGCAAGGTGAGAAGTTAAACCATTAGAGGTCAGCAAAAACAAAGTTTTCGGCTGCTGTTAAGTTGCTTTTAAAGTGCATGAACCTAGAGGCCATCCTCACCATAACAGTACTTTAGGAGCAGGCGGCGGCTGGTGTTACCACAGTTTTACAAGCATGTCTGAGAACTACTGTGGCCTTGAGATAACGCAAGGTTCTGAGCTACTGTAGAAACATGGCGCTGCAACATAGTGGAAGAAGACCCGCTCCCTATGTAGATATGAAGGGCTCTATTTAAGGTAACGAAAACACAATGATTCCTAGATAATACACTAATGAAAACATAGTTATGAATATTATATTCCATTTCTGCTAATATATCCCCATAAATACTACATCACCAGGGTCATTTCTTTCAGACTGACATTGACTTGTAAATGACATTACACAACTGCTTTCACATGCTGGATAGAGCTGCCTATGACCAGTACATTCATTTTGATACAGAGAAGTAGTGTAAGAGGTTGTCAGCCCATAAGCAAAAATTAAAATGCATGTCATGCCATGCTTGTAACGGGTAATAATGTATTCTTAGGGTTCTGGATTATCTTTAACAACTGTTTTAGCAAATCTTTGAAAACTCAAGGTCCCATGCTGCAACACTCACCTCTCTTTATCCCGCCTGGCCTGTTCCTCCATGACGCTCCTTAGATTAGCGAGTCTCTCCTGATCCCTCTGCTCGAGCATCTCCCTCCTCTTCTGCTGCTGTAAATAAAACTGCCTGACCTGAGGGAAAAACAACAAATTTACAAAGCATAACGACAAAAAGTTAACAACAGCCGCAAGAACAGTAGCCACACTCCCACTAATTGGACTGCCAGCGAACTCGTAAGATCGTCATGTCCTATTGATTGTGACAGAGCAGGAATCAGATAAGTGTAAATAGAAAGAATGAGATGATATTTCAATGTCTGGCAGACTATTGTGCTAAATTATATGGAATCCAATGCAGCCTAAATGCTCTCATTAATCACAGTGTCTCAGGTTGCCCATGCTCTCTGAAAAAGACCCCTGAGGAGAGGGTTAATTAAACAGTCAGACACGCACACACACACACACACACACGCACGCACACACGCACACGCGCGCACACAGTGGAGCTCAGACCTCCGCTCAGGCAGTTTCCATAAGGGAAAAATTATTTGTGTATTTGCGTCATGAAGGGGTTCTTCCTCAGCCCATGCTACACCCTTTACTTAATACAGAGCTCCTGATGTTCCAAAATATTATATGTTTTTATTTATCTAATGCAAACAAGTTGTTTAAAACTGTCTGTAAGGTTGGGACAGCTCCATAGCATTTCCATTAGCTCTATAAAATAGATAACTGTCAGTGCTATTTTTGTCTGCCTTCAGCCATATTATTTTCTGTGAGAAGTCATTCATACACAAAAAGCTGACGCGTATGATTTGGTGCTTTTGAGAAGTATTTGACTTTTCTGTGAAATCATTGCTACTTGTGTGCCCAGGTCTTGGGATCCAGCTGAGCCAATATGACTCCTTAGATCAGGGGTGTCAAACATACGGCCCGCGGGCCGGAACCGGCCCACAAGGAGGTTCTATCAGGCCCGCAGGATGAATTTGAAAGTGAAAAAATCCATAAAAGACTTGGATTTGATTTTTTAAATTAAATGCTTTTCAAGAATTATCCGCTAGGGGCGCACTGTTTTGGTCAGAGTAGAAGACACGCCGCATCACTGAGACAGACCAAACAGCAGATGGTATCAATGCGCCATCTGCTGTTTGGTACAACGTTGTTTCTACCCTGTTCTCTACCTGCCCGCTACACCCTCATTAGCCAAAATGTCATTATCAAAAAGGAGAAAAGTGGATACAGAGTGTAGAATTTTCCAAGAAAAATGGACCACGTCTTATTTATTCACGGAGATACATGGGAAACCTTTGTGCTTGGTGTGTTTGCAACAAGTTTCGGTACTTAAGGAATATAATATTCGGCGCCACTATGAGACTCTTCACGGCGAAAAATACAACAGCTTGCAAGGACAACTGAGAAGAGAGAAGATTAATGAATTGCTGGTGGGTCTGAGAAAACAGCAATCCACTTTCACCCATAGCCGAGAAGTCAGTGAAGCAGCAGTAAAAGCCAGCTACCTAATTGCTAGCGAAATAGCATTAGCATCAAAGCCGTATTCCGACGGTGAGTTTGTTAAAACATGCATGATGAAGGCGGCTGAACTCGTATGTCCGGCCCACTTGACATCTTCCTAGGCCGTATGCGGCCCGCGATGTGAAATGAGTTTGACACCCCTGCCTTAGATGGATAAACGTCCATCTAAACCCGACCCATCTGTACCCATTGTCCATTGAAATATACAGCAGATCGTTCCTGCTTCAGTCACTGCTGAGGATAGCTGCATGATCCGAAGCATATGAATCTATAGTGAAATATCTTGTTTTTTCCCCCTCAAGATAAACTTGTATGCACAAGGTAGTAATGCACTCAACATATGGATGTTGTGAGCGCAGGATAAAAAATACCATTCGTCATCTAGAAGAATATTTACTGTAATATGCTTATTTATGGAGCTTGCTTATATTCTTATGTTTTAATTCCACTTGGTTTGATCATAATACATGTTTCTACAAACGTTGGTAACACATAGAAACCTTCAAATTAGAGTGAAATCGTAAAAACGACAATGAAATGAAATGCGATCATACACATGGATAGTGCCGCAGGAAGAAAAAAACATGATACATTTGTTGTCATTGCTGTGATGATGTTTACTTTTTCTTTGTGCTGTGATCGGATGGCGCCCTCTTTCTCCTGCTCCCTCTTTAGCCTCTCCTCTTCCACCTCTTCTTGTCTAGCAGCTATAGCTGCTTCCAGCCTCGCCACCTCCTCCTGCTGGGCACGCCACTGCTGCAGCTACAAATACACCCCGGGGAGAAACAAAAAGCAGGTTATTTTCCGCTAACAGCTGTCTTGAAAGAATAACTCACAGAGAGACAACCAGCTGAGCCCCACTGCCATTGTGCCAACGTGTGGCATGAACTTTGGAAGGTGTCAAAACTTCCCGCCACACTTTGTGTTAGATCACCTCAGGAGCCGTCAAAGCATTGAATTATAAAAGAAAAGCCTTGCGTTTGAGCCCTATAACAAACAGAACTCATTCTAGTGAGGAGAGTGCTGTTCTTATGAAGCAATTCAGGACAGGTATCATACATTATTCCAAAAAGTCAAGATAACCTGTCACCTGGATGCCCATCAAACTTTTAAACTGTAAAGATTCCGAACAGTAACTATTACAGTAAATGTATGAAACAACAATGTATCTCCAAACTTTGTAAGATTTAAAGCAACTTAAAGACTATTAATTTTTGTCATTATACAATTGAGTTTGAAGGGCATTTATGAAACTAAGAGCGTGTGTAAACTTGTCTGAAAATGTGGCAATCACCAAACATGGAGATGCATTGTCTTGACAGAAAACTGACAAATATTTCTCTTCTAAGTGTGTTCACGTGCTTGCAGAGAAAGCAACCTTCACTCAAGCAGCTAGACATCTGGAAACAGACGGTCTAAACTTATCTCTCACACACACACACACACACACACACACACACACACACACACACACACACACACACACACACACACACACACACACACACACACAGTCCAACATTTACTGGGGAGTGAGTGACAGGTTCGTTATGCAGCTGCCTCTGCGGCGTGCCGGGTATTAGAGTGTTGCATTCTGACCAGGCAGACAGATTCACAGATCTATCAGCGGAGAGCTTGACCTTTGGAAGGAACTGCAAATTAACATGGTCACACACATTAGCACCAGTGGTATCATCAAGTCAATCACACTTGATGCCCGCCTGAGAAAAAGCAGCAGCTGTGTGTTCAGAGAGGACTTTAAACAATCCAGCCTCTAATCCACTTCCATCTGACAGTGTTGAAGCTGGATATGCAGTATGCTTCTTCTTTAGAAATCCAAAGCTTCTCTCATGTAGACATTTAGGGCTCAGTCTGAATTTTTTCTGTGACCAGAAGAGCATTCCTGAGTAGTGAATGAGTATATACCATGAATGTTTTGCAGTGGTCTTTCGCAGTCTGTTTGTCCTGGTGCTTTTTCCTTTGTACTGTAATAGGTAATGTTCACCTGTCGGTGTTGCCATTGATTCCGACATTGCCTTTTGTAATACAATCTTGTGATTGTGAAAGGTCACAGTAATGATTCCAATCCCTACTTTAGTTGCCTTGAGCAAAACACCAGACCTATACAAAACCTCTATACGAAACCTCTATAGAAAACCTCTATACAAAACCTCTATAGCACTTTCAAGCTTAACTGTGCAGTGGGCATCTTCACTTGCATCATTATTTTTGGCCTAAGGAAAAACAATACCCGTCATGTATAAAACTAAGCATAAAAACGTTATGTTCCACGAGTGTTTAGGCTTCATGTTAAATACTGCATTTTTCATACAGCACATATAAAGGGTTTAAACACATTTTAAACTCTCCATTCGGGGTGTATGTAATGTAAAAGCTGACCATGTAAAGTAATGACAACAGCCCTGGTTTGAGTCCGGCTGAGGGTCTTTATTGCATGTCATTCCCCGTCTTTCTTGCCTTCTCTCCCACTGAAAATGAAATTAAAGAAGCTTTTTCTTTTTTTCTCACAATACAGAAAAACAAGCGCACATAATGAAACCATCCATCAAACTCCAGCCTGGCCCAGATAAGATACCTGCGTGTTTGATGCTTGGAACCTTTAGAGATGGGGCGTGAAAATAACCTGCTGGGTGGGCCTGTAAAGCAAGTTTTTTGTGACAGACTAACATGCGACAGATAACTCTATCTTTGTTTTTGTTTTCCAAAGTCTCATAAAGCAAGAGTCTAAAGTTCAATTGCAGTGGTCCCCTAAGGTTATAGAACAATCGGGAATGTATCTTTATAGCTTTGAACCCACTGAACAGTGTGAGAACCACAGTGGCTGAATGGATTGTGCAAGTCTTTCTTGTTTAGGCAGAGATGGTAAGGCATTTTAGGGAGCACAAAGAGAATAAAATGGTCATTATGTACAGTCTCCAGTAATTTGTCACTGAAATCTCGTTTTCTGTGAATTCAAAGGGAAATGGGACACCATCCTTTTTCAGGGCAGCACAAAAATGACTGCAGAGATGTCAGAATAACAAAAGAATGATAGCCTTTTTATCTGCACACTGCAGCCTGCTCAAAGCCTTTGTTAATATAACTGTACATGTCTTCTGTCAGGGGGCGTTGCAGCAGCCTTCATTGTAACTTTCCATTGCAGCTCATTTAATGACACATTTATGACAGATGAGTGAAACAGATTAGGCATGAACTCATGCTAATCTTGAACAAATATCATTGCTGTGAATTAGAGCAGCAAACCGGAGAGAATGACTGGTGTATTTATAAGAACAGCACCACCCCTCCATATGTGGCACGAGATGTGGCATTTATGAGATGTGCTGAATCTTTAAAGGGACAAGAACTAGTGTAAATTAAGAGATGGTAAAAATAAAACTATGCACTTCTCTTTGCATTTCCATAGCTGCCACAATAAGAACTTCCTTGAGGTCGGTGGAGGGGAAATTATACATATGCGAGCAATTAACTCCTCAGAGTTGTCAGCTGAAACAATGTGTGGCCCACGCACTGTGACAACTGCTGGGACTCTACCGTGTCCATTAGACCACCAGATGATGAAGGGTAACTTGTTAGTCACTAACACTCAGGGACAGGGGTATCTAACACGCAGTACTGAGAGAATACACTGATTACTGCAGGAAGGGCACACAGATAATACACTGCTAATAACAAGTTGGAATCTCTAGCAGGAAAGCTTGATTGGGTACAGTCAGATGGCTGAGATGACTACTCTGTATTCTTCAATAGGCTTTTATGTTTTGTAAATGGAGAACCAAACGCTGTACAATGGTTCAACAAGACTGACAATTGAAAGGGCAGAAAGAGATAAAGATACCTCTGAGTGTATACCTCAGAATAGAAGAAATCACCAGTCAATTGTAAAAAAAAAAGTTTAGGATCAAAATCTTTGCAGATTTAAATAGAAACAGGTTCCTGTTTCAGTGTCAAGTGCATAATAATGCCTTTACCAAGCTGGAATTAACAGGCAGGTTGTAACTTAAAACTTTACAATAGAAATAGAAGGTTATTCTAGGGTTAGTACTGTTGGAATTGGATCAGGGAATATCAGCTGAACAAACAACTGACAAAGCACTGTTTGAACTTATTCAATCTAACGGAGTAGACTCGAGAGGAAAGAAAAACTGGTTTCCAAAACATCTAGAGCCCAATTGCACTGTTGTGGTTCAATAATGACCAAGCGTCACTTACACTTTTCTGGACTGGAAAACAAATTAAAAACTGAAGGGTATTTGAAGGGACAAAATGGTTTACAACCGTTATCTGCTCTGTCATGCAATACTGATGGGACATCGACTAAACAGAGCTTTTAATCGATTCATTGTTATTCTTTTACGGCCAAAACTATTTCAAATGTATAATAGATTTGGTGTCTGAATTAAACTGTTTTTATCTATCTATCTATTATTAAAAAATAAGAAAACTTTTTAAAGGAAAGAAGAAAATCAATATAACATGTGATTCCAAACTTTTGAACGGCAGTGTACATTTATCTGACTGTAACAGGGCTGTTTATATTGCAAAGTACTATGGAGAGCAGAGCAGGAAATGAAAAATTAGATTTTGCCATAAACAAAAACCTAAAATCTTGTGAAAATCATGCTTCTTTCGATTGCTGTGTCGCTCGTCCTGCTGGGCTGCTCATCCCTTTCCCACCTGAGCATGTTGCAACAATCTGTCATACCTCCAGGCTTTATTTACTTATGTGGAAAACACAATCGCTCATCAAAGACGACTGGGAGTAAGATGTAAGTGGGAGGCTAAATTAAAGCAAAGACAGAATAAAAGGCTTGAATGAACAGTAACACCAAGAACAATGCCAGCTCATTACAGCAGCCAGAACACTGCCGAACAAACAGCTGATGATTCGAGAAGAAGAGTCTGTCTTTCAGCGATTACTTGGAATGAATATCTCATGCATGAAATGTTAACTTGTTATCTGAATCATCCATTTCATTTTACTTTTCAGAATACACACCTTACACGATTCTAACACTGTATATCACACCTGGAGCTGAACAACTGCTTTTTGATGCCAGTAATGGCACATGTGAGCAGACGCATGAATCCAGCCAGCCATCTTTGCATGGGCAATCTGTGGTTGTCAAGAACAATCTGTGGCCTGGTGACAGCCTTGCCCTTTCCAAAACAGACGAGTACAAGCTCTCTCTGAAATCAAATTACCCTGGATTTCCTCCTACTACATGTCCCTCAGAAGGGAGCTGGCAGCACAGCATTGCTCCCTCACAACCAATATATGTTCTCATGTGAGCCCATGGAGGCATAGAGAAGATGAGATGTGGTGGAGGGTGTTTATTTGCATAAGCACAGCTGGAAAATATAACGCATAAGCAATTTACTACCTTAGCCGACAAGTACCATCACAGCAGTCCTTTATCTTCTCAATCGGTTTCAAAAATAATGTAGCTTAAACCAGTTAACATTGGTAGAAGCTGTTGTAGGAGGGTCTCTATTTGATTAGTTAATTTTTGTCCTTGTAGCAAAGCATCATCTAGACCCGTGGTTCCAAATCTATTTTTGTCTCACATACTCCCACAGCCCTATCAGATAAACTCATAGCCCTTCATTGGCACCACTTAAATGTTGTGAATGGATTATAAACACATGTAAAAGTGGATGTGGTTACTATATTTTCTTTATACAACCAAAATACAACATTACTTTAAGGTCTGAGTACGGTTTTTCCATTACTTTTAGCTAGCTATTTCATCTTTTGTCTATTTCTTTTGGTCCACTATTTGAAGTGTCTATCCATCTTTATCCAATCATTTTAGCTTACTTCATCAGCTGTTAATTTAACAATTTCCACTGTTTATTTATTACTTTAAACTAACTTTTTCAAAAATGTTAATCCTTTACTTTTAGCTAACAATTTCAACTCCGTAGTTTTTACAAATTCTAAATTGCAACAGATGGTGTTAATGTGACACAACTTCCATGTAACCCCTGGCAACTGCGGAAGTACCCCGTATGCTATGATTTTCTGCATAGTGTACGGGGTAAACGTTTAACAATTGAGGATGAGCTGCTCTTAAATAATGGATCAGGATGGTGACCATGAGTCCTCCATATAATATAAATGTTGATACAATTAGAGGTGGCCTTCCAGCTGCATTGCACCAGCCGTCTACAAAATCATGTAATATACAGCACACATAGTAAAATAGAAATATCATTGTGTGGAAAGGGATTTGATCTCAAGAGGGGTGAATGACTGTAGAGTCGCAAGAGTTGCTTGGGTCAGAGGGAGCAGCTGCAGGAAACAAAGCATTAAAGAAGCAGATGCAACGGGGAGAGAATCCATCTCGTCTCGCTGCTGTGTCGCTGTGCTGGGATGATAAAGGCAGTGGAAAGAAAGATTGGATGCAAACAGGCGTCCATCGGAGCCTCCACACAAACTATGTGCACATGCACTGCATAAACAAAACAAAAGCATGTGGATGTGGAAAAGTCTTGGGAATCAAAATCTCTTTGTGAATTTATTTTTCTTATCGCCTCAGAGAGCCATGAAAACAAAACTCAGAAATGTGTTTGCCATATTCAGAGGTGTGTAGCTTATGTTCTGCTTCAGATTTACCTACACTGAAAGTCAAAAGCTGCTGTTGTTTTGAAAAATACAGTAAAACTAGGAGCTTGAAGGTACATACTGCTGTCTGAATTGAATTGAATAACATATTACATCATTTGGAAAACACTGAGATTGCATGCACTTGAGTACACAGCCTTTCTGCTTGAAGATGAGGCATGAAGAATTCATATGGAAAAAAACATACATTTTCAACCAATCCTGTCTTCCAATCCAACCTTTGTGCTAAGTTTAGAGAGAGATATTTTGGTGTAAGGCATCAGGTGCAGTTCAGTAAATCAGAGTGCTGTTGGTCCTATCTTAAGTGTTTGTGTTTACACGTTGCACAGTTAGGCGCAGCTTGTGAAATAAAGAGACAGTTTGATTGCCTTGCTAGAAAATGAAATGAAAACACTAAAATAAAAGACTGGTGAAATATCTAAAATGGGGCAATATAATTTAAGTGTGACACAGATGTGAAAAATCAACGATTGTACTGGGACAGGCAGGGTCATATGTTGATATATTGGTGTGTTCCCGTTCTCATAAAATATCCCTACATAAGGTTTGTTGGTTTGTTAGTTCACAACATGACCTGCCATGAATGTTCTTCACATGCAGTGAAATATGTGCTTAATGATGTAAATACGTGTGTACACATTCAGGGTACAGTTATTGTAACACAATAGACTAAATCTGGGGACATTTGGACATTACTAATTAATGCAAAGCACATGCAAACTCCACAGGTTGCAGCGAAGCACGCATAGGACCTTGTTGCTGCAAAAAGTGGAAAAAACGAATTGTGCTTGCTGCCCTCTGTTTCGTGATATGTCCTGTTATTTGACAAAACTAGACTCAGCAATGATGGCCCACACAGACCCTAACTTCAATACATCAGAGACTCTTGTTATCTAATCAGTCAAAGGACATCAACACTATTTTTTTTTTTTTTAACTGGCAGGCAAAGCAAATTCAATTTGTGAGTCAACAACACATGGATTTGTTCACATGAGTAACTTGTTTGTTGTGCGAATGTGAACTAGTACCCCTCAGAGACAGCAACATCATGTTTGCAAGACCATCCTTATTAGCTTGTTTGCATTCACAGCCCATCCCAAGTGGCAGCTAAAGCGAGAGATGCTGTCATGCAGCCTGGCGTAATATGCAGCCTTGTCAGCAGATATACTGTACACAGCAAGACAGTCAGACACTACTGCCTGTCTGGTCCCGCACAACTATCACATCTACACATGTGATAGGTGGACAATGTCATCATGCTAAATATGGAATTATGTCCACTACACCAGTAGATGTGAGAGTGTGCCTTTTAAATAAGAAGTAACCCCCAGAGAGCTCATACCGGGTAAGATGCAGAAGTATAATATTAAACTTATACGTCCACTGCCTGCAGGGATTACATATGGGTTGGAGGCGTGGAGCTGTAGCATAATGGCTAACATAAAAATGTGCCGCCTCATAAAGTTGGAAATGTTCCTGAAATGTGACAGCTCCTGGTGTGAACGTATACCAGACACTAACCTTCTCTCTGAGATGCGAGCAGATGTCCTGCTGGTGCTGGCGGCCTCTGTGGAGCTCCAGCTCCTCCTGGTGGGCATGTGTCGCCTCCTGCAGGGTGACCAGGGCTCTGGCCAGCAGCTCTTCATGGTCCCGCTGACACTGCTGGGTCACCACTCTCAGCTGCGCCTGGGTGAAGCGCTGCCAGTCCCACACACGTTCATGTTCCATCTGGAAGAACAACATGCACAGAGAAAGCAGTGTTTATCACAGCATTACTGAATTACAGCGTTACTGATTGTCTCAGTTAGTCAAATGTATCAGTTATCCGTATAAGCGTTGAACAAAAATCATCACCTAAGGTAGAAATTGAAAGATGAATATGAAGATTGAAGTACTGCCCGCAAAGGGCATCACTGCTGAATTATACATAGTGTTGTACAAAATTGATGACACACAAACAGAAATCCACAAACACCCCTACGTGATATACTGTCGATAATAATGGCAGGAGGGCCACAGGGAAAACTCTATGTCAGATCTGGCTGTGCTGGTGTATGAAATGCTCCCTCTCTCCTGGCTGTGAAATGTCCTGAAGAAAAACAGTTCCTTTCTGTGTGAGGGCTGCCTGTAGCTATTCATCATCATGTCAGCGCTCTCAGAGGCTGCATCACTTGGCTGCTTCACTGGAACAGAGGGAATGATATTCATCTATGGGCTAATAGCGGCTAACTGACGGTGGGAAGGCATTAGACGGCTGACTGGTTTTATTGAAAATGAGTGAGCCGACAGACCTGCCAACGGAACAGAAGTGCCAGAGGCAGTCAAGCAAATCCTCTTTATTAATGCACAACTTTAGAACTTGAGAAAGATCCACCCTTTGTTCTTCACTTTCTCTTGTCTTCTCCTTCACTACCCTTGCCTTCCTTGTGTTGTTGTGAGCGAGCGTGAACACCGTGAGTGTGTGCGTACATGCTTGCAATGTGTGTTTGCAAGTGAAGGCAAGCATACACTTTATCCAACACATTAGCAACAGCATGTATGTGGAAGCATCCACCGCACTGTGTCTGCAGTGCACACTTAAAATGGCACAACGTTTGGTTTAGCTGCTGCATCCACATTGCCTCTGCGGAGTGCTGTTTCCTCAAGGACTGAGACACACAAAGGAGAAAAAAATTAAACCGACTGCCCAGATACAGTCAGAAAAGGTAAGAGGTATGAATTATTTCCACTATTGCCGAAAACATTATGAGGGCATTATTGTGAAATGGCCTACTTGTTATGAGAGAACATCAAAGAGTAAATTATACTAGACAATAAAGAGCCCCATCCAGTAGAGGGAGATGTCCACTCTAAACTAGCTGGAGTGCCACCATCTGATAGTAAAACTGAGAGTCTATTTCAACTTTACGTCAGCAAAAGGAACACCGACAACATGTCCACATACTTCTACGTACAACATAAAGAGGCTCTTTGCTGAGATAGTGATATGTACTTGGATTGCAGTTGAAGGTCAGAAAAACTGCCATAATCCCAATGTTTTGGGATAAAGAGAGAAACGTAAATGTCACTAATGTAACTCTCTAAACCCTTTGTTTCTGTTCTATTTTCCTTTAGATATTTCTCTGCAGGTTCAAATACAGAAACTGAAATCACAATCTCACTAAAGCCATATTTATTCAAAGAACAAAGTAAAACTCTTTTTTCTCATACTATTCGTCTCGATCTTGCATACAAAAATGTGAGAACTTTCAGCGGACACTGCAAGCAACTGAAGAGAATATGGGAGCTGATTAGTCACTTAAATTGTTACACTGCACAAACCCTTTAACTGTGGTAATATGCCATACCAGCTTTGAAGCAATAAAAAAAGAAGTGTTATATCTTGCATTAGAATTAAAGATGACGAAGAAGCAACAGAAAATTATGCTATCATGCTGAACTGATTCATGTAGATGGAACTAAATGACAAGTGAGGAAAAGATGAAGGCTCAAACAAAAAAGGGGCAGCCTTCAACGCTATGAGGTGAAAAGCCAACACAAGAAGGGCTTAGGGCAAAGTCTTTGAATAGAAACAATTCTACAATTACAGTGCTAACTATAGAATTTCCAATCGACCGTCTGCAAGAGGATTGGGAATTATTTTTTCTACAACAAATACGAGGGAAAAGTCTGCCCAAAGTAGACTGCTGCTGAACAGACGGGATTCTTTTTTTTTCACTTTATTTCTAATCGAGCCAAAAATGTAGGTACAGAGCTCCCTTCAACTCAGGGACCATCCTTTGAGCTTACTGGATACTAATCAATGTCAGATACAGAAAAAAACATCAACATTTTTTTCCCCTGATATCAGAATAGCATTTATATGGACTTAATCAGTGGGTTTCAGCAACTCAAGCTGTAATACACACTGATTACCCACTGCCTGCAAGCCAACCTAATTATGAAAGCTGAATTAGGTGGAGCCCATCAACTCTGGGCCTGTTTCTGAGGAAGTGTGGCGAAAGACTGTGGAGAAACACATCTCTCCTTCTTGCAAACCCCCCCCCCAAAGGCTGAATGATCACAGCTCTAAATGCAGCACCCAGCTGGAACTAATACGAGGACAGGTCTCTGGGTGTGGGTAAGGGAGGAGAGCGCGCCTGGCGGTTGTCATGGCAATGCTAGCTGGTGGCGTGAGCGAGTTGTCCACAGTGGGTGACATGGCACATCCTGCAGCGTGCCGAGCGGCTCATTGTCCAGACTTATCTGTGTGTCTCTGCTCAGCACAGGCTACGGAGCTACATTGGTCAGGGAGCCTGGGACTCACACTGCAGGGATGATTCAGACTGGGGAAGGAAGTTACATTTTCAGATGGGTGTGAGTGGAAGTGCATCAATATACTGTATGTACAGTGCATGTGTGTGTTTGTTTTGTGTGCAGTACAGTCATGGAGAAAGAAATACAAAGAGCAGTGGGCAGTAATGGCCAAGATTGATCCCACAGGATGAATTCACATAACGTCCAATTGCTCAGTGGTCAGCAGATCAGACTGTGGGTGTAGTGACAGCTTCAAGGTGCAAATGTAACTGTGCGGGAGTGAAGAGAACTCCCCTGAAAAAAACAAGCGTTTCTCTGAGCAAAACTTCCCAAGATAAACAATTATTCTTTTATTAGCAATTATTTTTCCCAATACATTTGAGAGTCTCAAACCAGCAAACGTTCAGCTCTTTTGCTTGAAATATAACCTAAACAATTATTGGATTATCAACATTGTTGCTAATGAATGAAAGTTGTTTTCAAAGGTATATCAGTAGCCAGTGGTGGCTTTTCTGCTACTTTATACTTCTACTCCACTACGTGTCTAAAAGGTAATTATTGTACTTTTTACTCCACTACATTTCTCTGACAGCTTTAGTTACTTTGCAGATTCAGATTATTAATACAACATATAATCAACTAATAAACGATGATGTTAGTTCACTGTTAGTCGCTCTGGATAAGAGCGTCTACTAAATGACCTGTAAAATTATTATAGATTATACTACCCGGCAGTATGTAAAGTAATTAAAATGATCTCCACCTTTAACAGCTGCAACATCAATGTGTTGAACCCATTAATGTATCAATAATAATAATCCACTAATATGATATATTTGATTTTAAAATGGAACATTCTGCGTAATGAGTACTTTTACTTTTGGTACTTTAATTATATTTTTTGATGCTGATACTTTTGTACTTTTACTTAAATACAATTTTGGATGCAGGACTTTTACCTGTAACAGAATATCTCTACACTGTAGTATTACTACTTTTACTTAAGTAAAATATCTCAGTACTTCTTCCACCACAGTCAGTATCGATGAGTATTTTATATATGCGTGTGTGTATGTTCAGGTGACTGGTGTGAGTATGCATGTTTATTTAATGTACATACATGCATTGCATCTTTGATAAACTTAGTTGACGCATTTAATATGCAACTAAATACATTTTATTTTTCTTCAGCAGATTTAGTACTGACCAGCTCTTGTCTAGTTCTCTCAGGGAAGAATCTTTGCAGCATGTCCATGTAGAGTCCTCTGTGGTTGGAGGCTTCATGAGTGTACTGAGACAAGGTGAACTGGAAGCGTTGGTGGTCATCTGCACACCAGCCACAGAACCTGAAACAGAATCAAACCCAGAAAATAAATGTCCGTAAAGCAAATTTAAAAGAAGTATGTAAAAACACTATGTTCCCCTTCCTTTGTTTCACTTCACATCATTTTAAAAGGGTAAATATTGATAAATTGCATACTACTCATAGAAGCTGGCAGTGCTTTATAGTGACCATATGGAAATAAAAATCAAGAGACATAATATAATCAACCTCCTGGTGAAAAATACATTTTTAACAGCTTGCTTCTGGGAAATGAAGTGACTGTGCCTATATGCTGCTGGTGTCCTGCTGAGTTTTTAATATTTACCCTAGAGCTCTGCCTTTACCTTTATTTATCAAAATGTATGACTGAAATGTATTAAAAGCCTATTTCTATGACGACTGAGTGAGATATTGAAGGGAGTGTTGTCATACATGCATTCCATATAAGCTGCAAAAATTACAACTATTTTGTTGTTCAACCGATGCGTAAGAAAGAAGCAAAGCTGAGCTTTAGTTGTCCTACCTGTCAGCTCTTTGGAGTTCATCTTTGAGACTCTGCAGCCTGCTCTGGTACCTTTCTGACAGGGAGTGGAAGGCCTGGATCAGGGAGTCCTTCAGCTCTGGGTAAGGGCAGTCTGAATCCAAAACCTTCTCTGGATAGTTTTCTATGTTCACCAGATTATCTGATGTACTAGTAAGATATTTCTGGGGAGGACAACGTGACCATCTTTGACATATATAATGAAATATTTAGATATTTGCTTTGGTGACACACTGTAGCGATCATTTTTCGATCACAATTTTGATTAAACAGAAGGACGATATGTAGATCAGCAGTGAGAAATGTACCTCTAAGCCAAAGCCAATGATCTCCTCCTCCAACGCCAGGTACTCTGCATCAAGTTTTGCAGTTATGTCATCTTGCTGGTCCTTCACAAAGTTTATCTGGTGATTCGAAGATAAAACATTTATTTTAAATACAGGCATGAAAAACGATCATGACAGTAGCACAATATGACCTTATTTTGTCCAGGGAAATCAAACGGACAAGTAACTGTCACTTTACTATCAAATGGACTAAATTGTTTGGCATAGTTCCACGTCAAGCCCTGCCTATCCAGGAATTCCTCTTATACCAATAATGCTTCGAAAAAAACTCTCTTCTTCTTACAGCTTAAACAAATCTGGGACTGTAGGGATACAAAGAGGACTCAAGAAATCACAGCAGTCGGCTGTAACACTTTCTACCGTCTCATTATGCTGTGTCTGATCAAATGAACAGTACTGGTTGAACTGAGGTCCCCCCTGTTGATTCAGAAACATTTATCATCAGAATGATTCAGTTATAGGAAGTAATCAGTAACTGCTTATTTCCTAAGAGGCTAAATATCAGAAAGAGGAAAACAGCTAGTTAGAAATGGAGATGATGTCTATCAAATAATTGGGCCGGTTTCTCTGTTTCAGAAACAGAACATAGACATTACAATTAAAATGGAAGTTGCTATTTTTATTCATACCAATAGTAGTATTGTATAGTAACAATTTTCAGATGAAAGGAAGACCCCTTCTGTAAATTGACGAAATATGGCCAAAGATGGCAAAAAAAATCCAGCATTGATGGATGGACAAGTGATATTACCTTAGTTTATCTAGTTGACGCCTGCACAAAATGAATGATTAGGAGAAATACCGGTTGACCATTATTATTGATAGAAATAATTGCAATAAGTGCAATTGTCACAGTTTCAGCTTTAACTTCACTCTGAAATCTAGAAAAATGGTGAAAACATGATAATGTATGGTGTCAAAATATTTCACAATCTTAAACAGCCAGTAACTTGGCATGGGGTAGATGTCCCTCTTATTGTACCTTTTGAATCCCTTTTATAAAGTGGCGTTTTACATAGTGCCCGTTTTCTTCTTGAATCTTTGGTTTTCATTTAAAACACTCAGGAAGGAAGTGTAATAATACACAACCTGAAAAGGATCTCAGAGAGTCAGAGAGTGAAGTAACGTGGTGAAATAAGAAATACAAAAAAATTGACAAAAGGAAAAAGACAAAAAGCTGAGGCATCGTGGCTGTGTGTGTGTGTGTGTGTGTGTGTGTGTGTGTGTGTGTGTGTGTGTATGCGGACAGGGGGGTTGTCCTATTGTGCCCATGCAATCAGGTTTCTAGGGGCTGTGGGGCAGCAAGAGTAGAGGGGGTCATGGGAAAGAAACAAGCATGAGTGAGCCACACAGAGGAGACAAAATGGTTGACAGACGGTTCATTCCAAGTATGGTCTGTCTTTAAAGACCCCTGCTTACTCCTTAATCTCGCCATTCATCTCTAGAGCTTGCAAAAAGCCTCCGAGAGTCAAAGGCAGACTTGGTGACTTCGGGAGTGTGGATATCTAACAAACAAGAGATTCAAGGACAGTGAATACGACTCTGTGTGCAAGCTGACATCATTGTGTGAACAGACAGGAGAGTTTAAACTTCTGTTGGATGTGCAGAACCCACTGTTTTGGTCACTGCAGAGTGCGAGCACAGCTAAGATTCATCGTTGAGGGCTTAAGTGTACTGACGGGATAAAATACTCCCAAATAGTTTGCCACCAACCGAGGACATGAGCTGGAAGATGCAAATTCTCAAAAGCTGAACTATTTTATTTTGAAATCCAGGTGCAGCAAAATACTTTATAAGTTTATTTTTCTGAGAAATATTGCCATTCTGCTAGCTAGTTAAGCTTTTTTTTTTTTTGTATCAAAGTCACTGTGGACATCCATCTTCATTTTCTATCACACAGTTACCTGTTGTATTACTTGTTCCCAGTTTGATTGATGGGCAGTGAGCTGCTGATGTTTCACTTCACCCAGTCTGAAGCGCAGGTCATCCTTGAGCTGATGAACAGGCTCCACCGTGGCAATCCTGAATGCCTCCCGCTCCCTCTCAAGAAGCAGCCCTAAGCCCCAACACAGACATAGAAGGATACATATTAGGATATAATTTATAAACAGCAGATACTGATGGAGATACAGTCAATAATACAATTATAAAATGGTTAGTGCTGTTTACCATAATCTTGAAGTGAGAAGATGCCAGTATCTGTCCTCCCATTTGGCTTGATCTGTTCTAGAAAATCATGGATGTCTTTCTCAGCCTTCTCGCTGTTTCATTAGAGAAAGGGAAAACTGTGTTAAATGCAACCACATTAGTTAATTTGGCCAACAATAAGCAATGAACATAATACAACATGAGATAACCCACAAAAGAGTGAGATATTGTCATTTGGTTCAAATGTGTGATGGGGAAAAAAGACAAAATAAACTCATAATTTGAGGGAGATCTATACATAACATTAGCGAGGAGGATTGCTAAGGTCTTCTTGCGTTTGGGTTTTTTCCCCTGAGCAAAGTTACCTACTGTTTGCTTGCTCCCCACCAGATCACCATCAAATATAACAACAGTTGCAATCAATGGACCACATTTTTAAGGCAATGTGCAGCTATGAGTTGACCTAGCAAGTATTAGCATGAAAATAAACTTAAATTACCAAAAGTAAAAACACTCATTATCGAAATTGTCCCATTACAGAATAATATTTATAACAACGGATTCAAATTTATTGATGCCTTGACGTGTGAGCATCACTGTAATGTCGCAGCTGGTAAAGGTGGGGCCAAATTTAACAACTTTATATACTACTTGGTAGCTTAATCCATAATAATACATCATAATCACAATTTAATTGGCGATTATATTTTGTATACATAATGTGAATCTTCAAACTAACAGGTGACTAAAACTGTGAAACAAATGTAAAATTTTAATTAAAAACTCAAATAAAGTACCTCAAAATTGTACTTCAGTACAGTATTTAAATAAACGTATTTAGTTACTTTCCACAACTGCATTCTACTGTTATGATGATGGTTTCTGGAGATATGTGGGTAGGATAGGGACCAGATCTATCCTTCAATTTGACTATCACACACACACTATCTCAAACTCGACTGGAAGAATCTTTCCCAAAAATTGGGAACATAATGTCTCGCTGTGGGCGGTATCACACTAACAGGCCTACTGAGGGGGCTGCAGAGATTGTTTACTTGTTACTTACTGGCCTGGGGGTTGACATGATTGTGAATAAAAGGAAGTAACCATAGAGACATCTTCCTGTTTTACCAGTTGACAAGGTGGCTTTTGAATCCCATGGTATTTTAACTAGATATATGCGTAGAGAGTTGCAAGCAGTGGCACCTCTTTATGAGTAGGCTCATTACTGAGGCTCACGCTTGTGTACATCATTAACCTTGGGTGGCTCAGACACAGTCATTACGCAGCCAAACAAGCTGCACCCCAGAGCTAGCGCTGCCCTTCTCACTTCACAAGGCATGACACCGCTGGGGCCCCAGCCCCACGCTTCTGCACGCAGAGGGAGTGTGTTTCTCCATTCAGTATACTCCTCCGTCCCAACACAACTCAAACCCTCCACTTCTCTCTCGTTCTCACCCTTTAATTCAATGTCATAAATGCAAGAAAATCAGCTTGAATGTCCTCTTCTCTTCTTGTTTTATCCCTAATAAATGTTTCTTTCGAGGCTTTTGCCCCCCCCCCCCCCTCTTTCTCTACAACCTATTTTTTCGTGCAGGGTCCTGTCTGGGCTCAATGGAGCTTAAGTGGAACGGTTGCGTGGTGTAATAGCAGATCTAGAAAACTGCAGCAGATAATGACAGGGAGTAATAGGGGGCTCTTACTCAGCCTTTTGCAGCCTGGGGCACTCTCTGCTCCACACCTGTCTGTGCTGCCGTAATATGGAGCTCTCCTTAGTTGCCTTGGCTGCACAACAAGTCTTCTGAACCTATAAAGGCAAGGTTTAATGCACAGCAGGAATAAACCCTGGAACTGGAATAAGCACTAAAAAAACAAATCGGCAACATCGCTTGCCTTTAGGTACACTTTAGCCATGACTTTTATTTCCTCAGTCAAATAATTAACTTCATTTGGACAAACCTGAATCGTGAGTGCTTTAATACATCAATTATCTGGACCACAGCGAAAACATAAGAACTAAAGTGAATAAATGATGATGTTGACAAGGATGTCTATAATCAAGAATAAGATCCTTCCTCTCTACACATCAGGGATATTTTTATACAGGCATTTGCTTCAGCCTTTATTAGCCTTATTGTGTCTGTGAGAGGCTCATAAACTTAGGTAATTCAACCGAAACAGTATCACTATTAAAGCATGAAAGAAAAATAAACAGCGGCAAATTAAAATAATCAAGCAGAAACCTGCGTGACACACATGTTGTTAGGAGAGGGGGAGGTAGAAGTCTTAATCTACTCTTATTTGTTTTCCTTTTTCACCATGAAAGGACAAGGTTCTCATTCAGAGCACTCTCCGTGCAGCAATTCATTGTCTTCTATCAGTGTTTTTTATGCACAGGCCACTGGCTCAGATAATTGCACAAAACAATGTCTCAAATAACTAATCCATGGGAACAATGTATTTCATATTAATACGAAAGCGCAAGGAGTTAGGGTGTTGATTTGTGTCATTACTGTATGTCAAGGACCAGGTTTGACTATATATATATATATATATATATATATATATATATATATATATATATATACATATATA
>CALSCE010010700.1:11540644-11583646 GCA_943593645.1 Bovichtus variegatus | reverse complement strand
ATATATATATATATATATATATTCACCCTCAGGCTGATGGACATTTTACAACTATTCGAATCTGCAGTGCTCAATCTGAAACCAGTGCTGCTCTGAAAGGCCAAATTGAGGTCATCCCATGCCTCCTCCAGGCCATGTATTGTAGGTAATCTTAATTTGCATTTGCTGTCTAATAAACTCAGCTGGACTACATCTAAACTCACATCTGCTGAATTCTAGTCTCACTGTGCCACTAAACAAACCATTAATATCCACCCTTAACAACCTTATATTAACTATTAAACCACAGAGGGTCCAGTCAGGTTCACATTTCCATTACCACCATTTTAGTTGGCATTACTTTTTTTAAATAATTTGTATCAAACTGATTTATAGAAAATGTATGCCGTATATTTGCCACTCCACATTGTAATGCAATATAAATGTTATATGCATGTTTCATGCATATAACATTTTTTATCTCATTTTTTATGGTATCTCTTAATCAAGCCCTTGCAGATTTCATGATCTAATTTTAAAGCCTTTCAGATAACTCTTATCAGTCAAACCTCGACATTGATAAACAAAGTGTGCGGTATTTTCAAAATCCCTGACATAACCCTTCAGGGCTTCCAAAATGAAAATTCGGAGATCAAAGTCAAAAATATTTTTCTATAGCCACATATTATGGTGCTCCACTGCTAGTCAGAAGACCATGAAAATATAATATCTGTTGACTATGGAGATATTGTGTAAATGCATGGCTCTCCCTCTATTGTATCACAGTGGATTGTATTTTATACATTTCTCGCTTTCTCCATTTTTCACGGCAGACATTTTGGCTTGTCATAGAGAAGCACTGGTGTTACTAAACACAGTAATGACGGCTCCGTTTTACTGTTCATTATTTTACTACTCATGGCATTGTGGGATTGTAGCATAAAGCAGTGTACCTGCCATGGACAGGAATGCAGTTTGTGTTCCATAGTGGGAATTTTTCAGGACACTATATCATGCAAACAATTCTTACTCAGAATTCCCACACTCAAATAAAATGGCGGAGGGTGAATATAGCAAATAAGGAGTGATTTTGCTCACAGCCCAGGATCCTGAATAATGGAAATCATCCATAGTTAATTTCATCATTTACACCTATGCTTATTGTGACATGTCTAAATATATTCAATGGAAAAATGTTGTTGTTTTTCCACGTTTTTGTACATAACATACATAACAGTGCTGCTGAAAAAAATGATCTTCTCAAGAGGCAAACCCCCCCCCCAAGGTTTCAGTATCTACTGATGCTTCTGGTCCCTTACTGGAGAGCAAAAAAATGATCCCATGCTTGAGGCGACTCATGGCCATTTATTTACCCTCCATCACATCACCAATGCGAGATGCTTAGAAAGCTTGCCGACTGTATGTGAACATAGCCGGTCTTATCTAGGTTATGCAGAGAGCTGGGTTGGAAGGAGCCACGGGCAACCATAATGATACTAAAAGGCTTTACCAATTAAAACACCGCAGGTCTAACAGCCTTATCTCAATTGTCCCTAGCATTAACTTTTCACTCTACTCAGGGTTAAATGACTATGCACATTCTTTTTCATTTGCTTTTGAATAAACATGTTATTAAATGTAACAGGAATGGATTTTATAATAACATTGCTGTTTTAAGCACAGGCACGAGATTGATAACAACCAAATGTTACCTTTAATCCAATTAGATCAGACTCCAGGCGTTTGGCATCAACGACAGCTTGTAGTCTTTTGTATTCAGCCGGTTTGTACTTTGAGCTGCCAAGACCGTTTTTCATCCGCAGTGTCAGTTTTTCTGCATGGATGAAAGCAAATGATATGGCTGAATTAGGATCATTGAAATTGTTGAAAATCTCATCACTTTTAATGTCTGAAGTAAAGTCGTTATGCTGACTTCAGCAAAGAAATAAAATAGAGGTAAAGACAGAGGAACAGCAGCGATAATGGATTGTACGGGTAATTCGGAAATGACTGGGAGGGGGGGTAGCGGTGAGCAAACTAACTGTGTCAGTCTGTTTTTGTTGAGTAGTTCAGCTGTGACTCAAGGAGGCAGGGGAATATATACAAGCAATGCTGCCCCTGACAAAAGACTTACCACCTGGGGAATTCAACACAGGGACTTCAGGTCAAATCTGTTAAACAGATCAATGGGGCCACCATGTCACAAGTCAGCATTGTTTCAGGCCCAGTTCCTGCTGACTTACCCACATCTTCTGCTCTGTAGTTTGTAATGAACATATGCAGATCCCTTCCACTCATCACTGCAGAGCTCTATTTGTATGCACGACTGTGCCTGCAAAATAAAGACATAAATGACTCACTTCATGTGAAAAATACAGAGGTTTTGCAAAACATGTTGATAAAAGACAACATTTCACCTGCACAGGTACCTGGCTTCAGTGGGGTCATTCAAATGAATAACAGGAGACGACACACTAAAAACAACAAATTCCATCAAAAAACATGCATTACATTGCTAGAACATCAGTTGACTCTCACAATAAGGTTTGAGAGGGGACAGGGTACGGTGTGTTCAAATATGTCACTGGAACAACTCTGAATTAAGCTTTGAAAAATGCTGTCAGTTGAACTGTACAATATGTAAAGTAAGTGTGCAGGAGCAGAATTGCTCTATGGCTGAAATGAAAACTGATGCTCTCTATAGGATCCATTGAAGACATTTTTAATGTCTTGCTCACGCCTCTAGCAGACATAGATCACAGCTAAATTAATATTCTTTTTCATATATCAACACCAAATGTTAAGCTAAGGTAAGGATCCAGGACATAATAACAGCCTAAAATTAGCAGTTAATTATTGTGCATACAATAGCAAAAATACCCCAAATTCTTTAGTTATAGCTTTTCAAATGTGAATATATTTTCTGGTCCTCCATGATAGTAAACTGAGAGGCTTACCTTTGAATACGTGACGGCTGCATTGGACAAGTTAAGCAAGTGAAACAACTCAACTCAATTCAATCAAATGGTGATCAGAATGTTTCACAACTTACTCAATTAAGAAGAAAATAATCAATGATAGTTGGTTGCAGCCCTATAGTTCAACAATAATACTGAGGCACACCAATTTAAACTTAAACCCACTTACAAAAAGGTAGGTGAGCTGGAGAGGTGTTGTATTATCTGTCACCGAGCTAACGCTAACAAGGTCTACAGTGAAGTCAGACACATGGAATATATGACAAACATTGAAGACTGCTACGTTTTACAGAGCCGCGTAATAAAACTAAATTCAACACAGACGACACGTATCAACTCTTTGCTATGCGAGTCAAATAAACATTTAACCCCCTGAACCCGAGCTTACCTTGTGTTATCCCTCTCTGTACAGTGACAAAAATGTAACCAAGGAAACTATCATCTATACTCTCATTGGTTAATTCAACACTGCGAACCTCCTATGGAACGCCCTCTGCTCCCATCGCAACCAATCAGGAGTGCGCACTGCTTTCCCACATTCCCACTGACGTCATGCACGCTCGCATTGCCTGGGATTGCTGGTGGAAACAGCGGAGGGTCGTCTTCTTCTTCACGGCTATGGAGGCGCGTTTCACTCTTCCACATGCATGGGACTAAACGACGGGACTTTACCGATGAAGTTACATGTTCCAATGTAGATCCGAGCCGCAGCTCAGCCAGCGGAACAACAATCTTCCCAAGGTATTTCATTTCTTTCTTCTTTTTTTCTTCCGCTCCTTAACTAACTGCAGAATAATTGTGGGGGGAAACGTAGGGGAAAAAATAAAAGCATTTGTGCGCAAGGCAGGAGGGTATGGACTGCAACTTGAACTCAGAAAGTCTTGAATTCACTGTGTAAAGAGTGTGTTCGCTCTTTATTGTATGTGTGTGACACAAGGGAAACTTCTTTAGGCTTCTTCACAGCGGGAGAGGATCTAATACTACGCTAATCTTGATCTTGTGACCGAGTCATCGCCAACAACGCACACCTTTGAAGGACCTTCATGCGCTAACCTCGATGCCAAACCGTTGGGATGAAAACTTAGCTGGCTAACGTGCAGTAACTGTTTCGGCGTTAGTTTTCCGGTACCACAAACAGCTCACTTTTCTCTTATATTGCCCTTGAAAGCGTTTTGTTAAGTAGTGAAGGAAAACGCAGGTGAGTTTAGAGTGTGGGAATCTCCGGAATGCGAGGTCGGCGAGGGGCGGAGATCCCGACTCTCTGCTCCCGCAAGATAAGCTTACCTTTACCCTCACGTTCACTCGCTACATTCAAACTACGCCATATTTAATTACCCTAATCTGCATTTTAAGCAGGGGCGTTTCTTTTAACTACATGTGCCGTGACAATACGGTCTCACTGCTTTGCTATGTGCAAGAATAACCTAGCTTTTAGGACAAGATGGACTCACCTTTATTGCCCCGGAAGCTAATCAAAGAAATAGGCAAATTACATCACCTAAGGCATTGAAGTGTAGCATTCTTTCGGATTTGGCAATTAGTAGGTAGTCTAACTCAGTGAGGATGTGTGCCCTTAGATAAGCCACATGGCCATTAGCTTGTCCCACTTTGGTTTGAAAAGTAGGTCTGATTTGAAATGCACATTACCTGTCTCACATACAACCTGAAGCCCTTTGCTCAGTCTTCAAATAATATTTCTAACCCAGTAGTCTACTTGTTTGTATGCACTGTCACTATAATCTCAGTGTGAGATATGCCATTGCAAGGGCAATAGAGATAATTTACCATTTCCCCCGAATCCCTCTGTGTCATGTTTAAGTCTGGCTAAAACAGGAAAAACGCAAAGATTAAAGAAGCAGTCATACTTTTTGTTATGATGGCTTTTCACCAAAGGTCAAGTCTCATACCCCCTAATATCGCATGAAAGATGCTGGGAGCAGTGCTTCATGTCGCCATGCAGGTGTGGAATGGTTCTCTGCCCGCATCACTGATGTGATTGAGTGACCATAGTGCAAGTTTTATTCCAGCCAACAGTCGAAGTGCATATGGCAAATGAGATCGTGAACTCTGTCTCACACTCACTCAATCTCACACAGACACGCACACACACCAAAGAGGAATCACTAGTTTGCTCCCCCTCGTGATTCACATTACCGCACAAGGCACAGTCTGCTACACAGCTGACATCCATTGAGGGTGGTTTACTGTGGAATTGAAAGAACAGCAGGACTTTAGTTTGAAGAGTCAGATTCTTCTTCTGTTTTTATTTATTTTTTTATCAGTTACTGCGTGTCCTCTAGTGACACTGAGTTTGGCACAAGGAGAGAGGTTTTTAGCAGGTCAGACATTCAGCCAACCCGTCAGTCTCATTTGTCTTGTGCCATGTTGCTTATCACTCTTGCTGTACAAGATAATGATACATGTATGTGGAACAGTCTGTATTGATTATGCAGGCACTAGTAGATGGAAGAAAACACATTATTTGCACACAGAACAACCTTGTGCCCCAGTGGACAAAAACACAAACGGTTGCAAAACGCCTTTCGTGTGTTGGTGTGATTGTTTGACCCAGTCTTCACGGTGAGTTCTTTTTAATGGGAACTGACAACAGTTGAATAGTTTAGCGCCCTTTGTCGGGCCTCTCCTCCCTTGTACTTTTTTCACTCCCTAATTCTGGCCTGACATCAAGGCTTAAACCCTCACCCCTATGTTACATGTCCGATTTAGCTTTTTTCTGCTACAATCAAAGTACCCACCCCCACTCTTTTAAGAAAGGGAAATTATTTCCAGTCTTGGCCTCACAGCCTGTTTGCCTGGAAATAAAAATGGTTATTTGCTTTACGCATGTATGTGTATATTTTAAAGTAAAGTATAAACCTCTTCCTCAGCCAGTCAAGAGAAGGTCAGCATCCCTTGTGCACAGTCAGCTTTAGCCTATATAATATAAATGCAGAATTTAAAGCCATATTTACAGATACTGATGCAATGCTCAGAATGTGATGCTTGGCTGTTCATGTTAACGTTGCACTAAAAGTCGTTTACTGGATCATTTTAGAGTTTGCATAATTATTCCGGTTTGTTCAAAAGTGTGTGAGTGATATTCAATAGATTTGTGTTTTTTAGTTGGAAGGACTCTGCTGCTATGGTGTGGTTTCAGTGTGCGATGATAATAATGGTTAATGGCAAGTTTTCATCAATTCCCACCCCATATACTGCAGCTTCTTTCCATCCCACATTTGCCTGGTGTGGTCTAAAGAAAGTTTCTCTCCTGCCTCCCTTGAGAACAAACCACATGTAGTAGAGTAGGGAATTTCCATCGTGAACGTGTAAAATCTATCTTTGTTCTATCAATCTGGAAATTTAAAAACTGTGAGCAGACCAATAGTTTTTATAAAACATGTTTTCATGTTTTTCAATATCTAAAATACTGCATATTGTGAAAATTAAACACAGTATTAATATGCAGGAGGATACCAAGCTTAATTGTTCATCACGCATTTGCAGCATAGCAGACTCCTATATTAAGCATGCTACTTACCTATCATATGTAAACATCTAACTAATTAAAGAAGCATACAGCATGTATTCAGCCTTGCAATGGCTTGTGTGGATAAGCCTTGACATGCGCGGGTGCTGGCTGATTGTTGATCTAACTAGATAAATGTAGATGGATTCCTGAAAGAGTCCCAGATTTCATGCTTTGGTTGGATCCCGGACAGCTAAAGATAATACAGAACACAAAGCATGTCAGCGCTTTTAGAGATTAGGTGCACAATAGATTTTTGTCCGGTAAAATAGCCCTTCATAGGCCGACATGCTGAGTCTGAAAGACTGCCCCTCGTCAATGTCTGCTATATGGATAGCAACAGCGAAGGGACAGAGTTTTTCCACCCTTTTTTTGGCTCCACATGCTTACTACTAGAGTCTTACTGCAAGCTCATTGCTCAAACAATCCCATCTATCTAAGGCTATGTGGCTGCAAAATTACCTCAACAGGGCACATGATACCTTGTTAAATATTTCAAAGTGCTACTCGCATTTTCACCCCACTACAAACACAAACTAAGGCTGTGTGCTTCATGGTTTGGACTTTTTAAAAACCAAAATAGCTCGTTTGTGGGATCAGGTATCATCCCAGTATGGTATGCGAGTGCACTCAGTGGCTGTATTTATTCTGAAGATGGAGGCACCTCCCCAATGTCCGGATACATTCTAGTGACCACAAGGTTTACGCCTGTTCCCTCAGACTACCACTAAAAACTGGAACAATCAGCAGGACATGTCAGTCTCACCTGCTTCCATAAAACTCTGTCAAGAAGCAGAATTTTCACTTCTTAGATGTCGAGGCATTCGAAAGTCTGCTACAAAGTAAACTCATCTCCCGAGAGGGGGAGTTATTGACATTGGAAATGAACAAGTGCAGTTCAAGCACATGACATTTAAAGTGGCATTTTATATCCTAAGCTGTATATTTGGTTGTGGAGATATGAGGCAGGTGTGGGCTGTGTGATCTTTTCCTTCTATCAGAGTAACGATAAAGTGATATCATCAAAGCAGAAAAACCTGCGGCCTTAAGGCAACGTTGCTCAGATTGATGCAGCTTCAAGTTTTCTTCACTTTCGAACAAAGCTTAGTTAGCAGATCTACCCCAAGAAGCAGAGAAATATCCATAACCAGCGCTTTTCTGTCTAATGTCTTAAGTGTTGATGTTCCACAAGAGAAACTAGCCTCTTTCACACATGCATGGTAAATGACTGGGATAACCTTTCAGGCACGTCTTGTGATTTTCACTATTCACTCATGCGCTACATTCAGGAACATTTATGTCGCATGACATGGCAATGCCGGAGGACATGGGACAGTCCAGCAGATGGCGGATATGCAACACTTGTGGATGCCAACTGCCATAAAACTAAACAGAAGAAGAAGATGGGGCAAGACAGGCCAGTTGTACGTGTGCATAGCGGAAGACGTCTCTTGGCATTTTCAGTAACATGGCGAGCGAGGAGCTGTTTCCGCTCGAAAAAAAGGAGCTTCTTTTCAAACTAAAGAACTTTTATTGCTCGTTAGTTATTAAGTCATCCAGCATTAAAACAAGTAATGGTTTGTGGTCCATAGGGGTGTGCAGCGAGCTTCAGAGAGCCGGGGATGAGCGCAGGCGGGCGAGATGGTGTCAGATATGTGCGGAGCACTGGAACAAAAATACTAATGTTTAAATACAAACTACACACAGAGCTAGCCATAGTAGGTCATCGGTATAGATTCAAATACGTCATCAACGGAGTCTTGTAAATGGTTTGCTTGCTCCACTTGAAAGTGGAGCAAGCGGACGTAGCCGTTTACGTGCTTATACCTACACTGTTACTGCTTGCATTCACAACAGTCATACAGGCATTTTCCCAGAAATGTTGCAGGATCCTGAGGCAGGAAATTGGAGGTACAGATTTCCCTGAATATCGATCCCTGCTCCCATTCACACATGACCCCATGCAGGAAATGTTCCTAAACATTTCATGGATATGTGTGAACGGTTCTTAGAAGACTTCAATGCTACCAGATTACAAACCCATCCAACCTTTTAAAGGGCTCATTGTCGTCTCCGGAAGAACTGTTTTTCTGGCATAAAGTGCACTCTCCTCTGCATGCACCAGTAAGCCTGAACAAAGTCAAAGCCCACTTATTTTGGGATGGACATTCACTTCCAGGTGCTCACACATCATTTAAGATTTCCCGCTATAGCCGAAATAAACCCAGAAGTGCTGGGAAAAAAAGCCTTACCAACAGGTACTGGTTTGCAGAAGTATCTCTATGTGATTAATTTCTAGACGATAGCACACACAGAAAAAGCATGCGTACCTCTGCACAACTGCAAAGCCATACACTTCCTCGATGAATCATTAGGGAGTACAACTAAAGGGGAATTTATTTTACCAACTTGTGTGGTGTGATTTATTTTTTCAATTAAATCCCCTTTGATAGATTATCCATATGGTGCCATGCCATCTAACAGAAAACCTACATACCCTTCAGTACGCAGTGACATTGCAGTTGCAGATATTTGCCTTTTTGTCATTCTGTGTAAGAGTCCCAGGGTTTTTTGTCAAGCAAAGCCTTTTAATGAAAAAAGTATGAATGAATACAATGTATACTCACCTGAACTAAGTCATTGTTTTTAAAAGGCCAGTAGGTGCTGGTTGGCTGACCTGACATTTACTTGAGTAACTACATTCCTTCTGTCTTTCTGCATCATGGTTCTGTCCTGATGGTTAAGGTACCGTACAGGAATTGATTTCTTTACCTTTCACTGATTCCAGTTATTACTTTTGCTCTTCAAGGTTAATTCACCCTCACAGTTTGATCCTGAAGGTAATCTTCTGTTCCTTTTTGAATTCAATTTAAATGCAGATAGGTATATTGTTAAAAATCCTGCGATAAGTGTGGATTACCTTCTTCTTAAACGCAAAGTAACAGTCCTTGGCAAGTTGACCGATTTTGCCTTTTACTCAAGCACTCTTTGTTAAATGGAGCAGGCGATATTCACTGAAATATTCAACCTCGGTCTTTATCGAGATGGGTATGTTAATTCTGTCATCCTCTGTGGTTGGCATTGACTTTAATAATGGGTTTATCAGGGGCAAGATTCAGTAAATGGTAGCAAGTTAGCTTTTGATTGTGCACTATAAAGAATAGTTTGCAATACCCATAACATGTGCAGCTGTTTGTTTGTTATTTATTGTATTTATTATTTACACTGTGCATATTAGCGGTTAACAGGCTTGTTTCCTTCAAGAGAACTTTGCTTCATGTCGATCGCTTTATATCAGTTTGTTCAGTTTTCAGTAGCTGCACTAAAATTTGAATGGGCAGAGGCACATTGTACCATGACCCCCGCCTGTTCACTCAGAAGAGTGCTGAGTATTGAGCAGGCTGTGCCGATGCAAATCAGCTGTCAGGAAGTACATGATCAGGCCTCTGCTTATCCATCTCCCTCTTTTAAGTTGGTTTCATAATAATTCACAGGAAGGAACAGGAGATTTCTTTCTTGTGTTTTTGTTTTTCCAAGTTCACCAAAGTTCACAAGTCAGACGGAATTTAATCTTAAAATGTAACTCTTTAATCTCAATATTTTCTCTAGAAGAGCCTGTTCAATATACCTGAACCAATTTGTAGCAAAGCTTTAAGCCAGAAGATCAGAGCATATTTGCACAGAATGTAGAGCCTGAAGCTTGTTAGAATGAAAAGAGGAATAGTTTTGTGTCAATATAAAAAGGTTATCTTTATATCTTAAAGCAGAAATGCCACCATGATTTCCACTCAAAACATTTTTTTTGAGAGATAAAAACTCCAAATTGCCTCGATTGTTTCCCAAAGTTCATCTCAGATTGATCTGTCGTCACTTTATAGGCTACATCAGAGGTCTTCAACAGGGGGTCTGTGGAGGTACTGCAGGGTGTTGTGATATTTTTGGTTGATTAGACAATTTTTAAAATATTTTTTAAAATTTTTATTTATTTTTTCAACCAATTCTTTCCCCAGAAATTTACATGAATATATTAACCTGTGTATTAATTGAATAGCTTAGTATTGAATGCACAATAACAGGGTAGCTATGTTTATACTGTATATGGCACAAGGCTCAGTTTAATATAAAACACAATTATAGTAGGGGGTCCCTGCTCCATCTCTCCATCACTTTGGAGGTCCTTGGCATGAAAAACGTTGAAGACCCCTGGGCTACATAGTTGCTCTTGTGAAAGTAGACCTGCACAGTCATTTTTGCTCTGGCTTTTTACTCACACTGCAGGTGTTTTGTTTTAAATGACGATGATGATGTTGAGACACAAATCTTATCGGGATTCCATATGTATTGAATTGGGATTTCATTTCTGATGAACAGCTGATTGATCCTTCCAATGATAACCAAGATCATAATATGTTTTATTTTTGGACATGTAAGTTTATCTGTTCTTGTAGTAAGTCTTCAGAGTTTTATCCATTAGTTCATTATTGTCGTAGAAATGAGAACAATATCAGTATACCCAAGTATTGGTTATCATGTCATCAAACAGGTTGTCATGTCAAGCTTCATCTCAAACTTTTACATCTGAAATCCAAAATGAGCGAGATTTTTGATTTAAACTTCACAGGCCTAGCCAAAATCTCTATATCCTCCTCCATGTTGGTTTTGCTTATGTGCATACGCAGTCACTCAAGAACATTTAAGTTTCAGTTATATGGCTGTATTTAACCATGCTTTACCTTGGTGAAACACAGCCAAGCAGCTGAAATATGTCCACTAACTTTTGGAGTCATAGCCATATAAAAATAATTAAAAAGAATATGCTGTTTGTTAAATTGGATCACTTTTTGGGGGAGTGAGAAGATCTAGTTGAGCTCCCTTCCACCACGAAAGCACAAGTAGACGCGAACAAAACTGAAATGGACTGGTGGTCATATTAATAATCTTTTTTTCTCACACAGTCACACATGAAGTGTTCATTAATATGTCAGACAAGTTTATGTATGACAGTGAATGTAAAAGCCATCATTCTTTTATCTCCCAATTCATCACAACAAACCTACAAAATTGCCCTTTTTTATGAAGGTGCAGTCAGCTAAGCTAAATTTATAGAATTCATAGCTTTGTGATTGATCATCTCTTGCTATAATCAGTCTTAATAGAACATGCTGAGTGAGCTCCGTTTTTCCTCTCAGAATGACACTTTACACTGCGAGAGCCAGGACACTGTCTATAGCAGGACATTTCTTATGCTAATTTTTCTTTTCAATCGATCTAAACATGACCATTTGATGGCCGTCTGATATGCTCAGCAGTGGGAAAACGTTTGACATAGCAAATGGAATGCGTAGGGTTAATACAACTGCAGCATTGATTAAACACATTTTTAACTGAACAGTTAAATAAGGTCAAATATAAACGTCTCAATCCATGACTAACTCCTTTTATTCAACTTTGTCAATTAGCTTGGTGCATAAAATATCTTCCCTCTTTCCTGTGCCACATCTGCTACACAAAAAATTAGTGTATTGCATTGACTTCTCTAGAGATGTAGCATTGTGCTCCTTCTTGCTGCTGCTGTGCTCAGGTTTGCATTGTGATTGTATGCAGAAAGGAATTAGTTTTAAATGCACTCGTCTAACAATGTGCGACAGGATAAAGCATGTCCGTCCAGCACAAACTGATTCGATTCTATTTATGAGATTGATGCACTGACAATCATTTCTGTCCTCTTCTGCTCCAGCATATTGCTGGTGGTGACGTGTTGGAAACAGCTGATGAGACTTCAGTCGAGCCGTTCTGCTCTCCATTAGTTGAGGTATTGTTGGGAGGAAATGATGTAAAAGGTGAATGATCATAGTAGGAAGTTATTCATGGAAAGTTAGTCTTGTGTTTTTACTGCTGCACAGTGCAAACATTGGATTATTTGGTCTGCAGCCATCTTCCCCTTGTCCTCGTTGAGTAAACGTATATTGCAAGATCTTGCAGCTCAGGGAGTAGGCATACGGCGTGTGGCATTAGTCTGTTTGTGCACTGAATAGACTGTATAATAATGACTGTGTTTCCTGCCTTTACTCAGAGGCAAGCCCTGCCCTGTGGATACACATGCTCAGATAGGCCTCCAGTTATTGCAACATTTGTCGGGGTGAGGTTCAAGGTGTGAGATAGGCATGGGCACAGCTTCTGAAGGATTTCTTTTGCATGTCCGAAGGTGGAGGAAAAGATGCTGTCGGACTATTGTCTCCACTCCATATAGCCTCATACTTCTCACCATGGTTAATCCTGTATTAACATAAGGACAGGTATGTTTCTATTAAAGAAGGCTACATCATTCTCTGTTGCCTATTCAGGGTAATGATTGATGGAGTGATTGTGTGTACATGAGAGACTGTTTCTACTCCGGAAAGGAGACATTCTTTTGCTGTTGGGTGTGTCGAAATAAGCAAAGCTTTTTCAGCTGTTGAGAGTAGAAAAACAGTGAAACATCTAGGGATCTAATAATAACTTTTTGTGTTTTGCTGCTGGCTAGTCCATCATGGGGTTACAGAGAATTAGTTACCAGTCTCAAAATATTTTTTCACTTGTGGAACCTAATAAGAAGCCACAGTACTTATGAGTGTACTGTCTGAGGGCGAGGTTAATCAGTGACGTGCAGTATGTGCAGGACCATTGGTATCATTGTGTTACCCACATTCTCAAATCAGCTCAGAGCGATCACTTTGTCAGGGCTTCAATCAGCACTTCCCAACCACATGTTTAGCCTAATAGTGTGTGCAGTAAGGGATTTCAGAAATTGTTTAAGAATTCAGTAACTTAATGTTGCTGTCGTGAATGCTTTTTGAGCGAATGCAAAAGTGTTTTTGGTCTGCATTCTGGGGATTTATTGAGGCTGAAATATATTTTTGTTCATCTTGGTGAATTCTGATGAATTATACTGGACCACAAATGTTAGTTTTTATTCAAGGAAGTCAATACAGTGTGTGAAAGAGGCAATTAAGCATTTTGGGCATTTGGGGGACGTTGTTGTAGCTGCTGAGAGATTTTAATGGGACTGTATTTCTCCCCACAAAGCTTTCACATGCCACATAATGCTGCCAGGTCACTCTAGATAAGTGCCATGGGGCAACCAATGTGCCACAGGGGTCTGAGAGCATGTGGGCTTTCATTAAAAATAGACCAGCTTTCACTGATGAGCTCTTCCTGCACAAGTCGAAGTTGTGCTAATCAGTGAATATCTCAATTGGCTGAAAACCTGCATCTCCATGTCTCGTGGTTGCCCTAGATCTTTGTGTATCATCTTGCCCTTTGTTTGACCGCTTCATGCTTGTCTCACACATCCTGAGGGTTGCCTGTGCTTACAGGTCTTGGGATGCTTGATACACAGCAACATATTTATTAGCATACTATACACAATGTTGCTCTTATGAGTAGGTATGTGATTTCACTTCATGGATTGCCATGTTTGGTTCTGTATGTGGAACCCAAAATGAGTTTCAGATAGATGGTAATTTCATGTTACTTATCACTTCGTTTAGCCATGAAAAGAGGAGCAGTAGATACGAGAGATGGCGGAACCTGCTGTATGTTTCCTAAGCAGCTCTCAGCTCTGTTTGAGTTGTAGATTTCCCAGACCTTTTTAACTCGGAGCAATCATCATTTTAACTGCTGCCTCAACGATACACACAGCAATTGAAATTCAGGCTAATTTACAATGATTTCTCAGCTCATCTCCATTTGTCTGTGTTGAATGTCGGACCTGGTGTCATTCAGCCTCTTCCTTCTTAGGCAGTGTATCTCTTCTTGAAATAAAAAATTAAATGGAATACAGTCAGTCAGTGACCCTCACGGATCAACTGCGATCTGTTAGACCACTACTAAGCACGAGGCCTAATACAAAATTGATAGAAATGAGCAGTTTACATAGAAGTTTATGTTCACAGGTTGCGATGCATGTCGATGAAATTCCTGAAGTTTTATAAACGTGTACAACACAGAGAGCCTTGTGTTGATACAATTATCTCCCTTCCCAATTTAATGGCAAATGTAAGAGCGGATTCAGAGGATAAAACATGGACTAATATAAGAGATTGTACTAGTCCTAATTACTACAGGTAGTATCAATGTGACAGCAGTGCAGCGACATGAAAGGAAAGTGATTACTCATTGTGGTGCAACCCTGAGTCAAAAATAATCAAATCGAAGGTCAGGCTAAAACAGAAACTGAAATAAATAAGTTGGTTTTAACTGTTCCGCACCATCTATCCAAATGCTCTGACCAGAAAAGCGAACAATTCTTCAGGGTTCACATTGATAAATCACTGATACACTTAAATATGCAGTCTTGGCTCAAACTATACCCTTAGAGAAATGTGTGTAGTTTGGCCAGCTCCATTTAAACACAGGAGTTACAATAATTGTGTTGTTCTGGTGCATGTTGCTAAACTTGTTCTCTGTCTTCTTTAACCTGATTTCTCCCAATAACCTGGTTTCCTGTGTGCATGTAAACGCAGCCTGTGTTACGGCTGATAATATATTTGCTGCTGCAGTGCTCCTCTGCGAAGGTGACACAAGGCACAGGTGGCTTCCAGAGGGATTAGATAACTGATGAATTCATGTCTGTAGATGGAATTGATGCAAGAAGGCAGTAATTGAATCTGGGACTGTCGATCTGTCTTAAGCAACATTCCCTTCAGAAACGCGTCCTTTCATTTAGGGTTCACACTTTAACAGAACTGGTCAGAATTTAAAACCCATTGCACTGTAGCTGCCATCTCCTTTTCCTTCCTTGAACCATGAACTACATTTAATCTGGGAGACAGCGAGTCACGGAAAGAGGGATTGTGTAAGAAGCTCCGAGGAGTGGCCGGAGACTGAGGTCAGTAGATCAGACCACGTGATCCAACGAGTCAGGGTGGGGTTAGGCTGAGACTTTTCTTAGCAGACTTGACGTTGAGGATTATGACACTTTAAAGGGGAGATTAAGCTTCGACTAAAAAGAGTGTGTAGTAAAAGAGATTCTTATTGTGTGTTATCTGTCCCTGAAAGAGATATTGTTTAAAATGATATGGTTTGTTTTGTCGATAGCTGTGTTCAAAGATGTTGCCATGCAGTGTTTATTTTCTGCTTTGTCAAGGGAAATAACCTTTAATGCTAATAATTAGACACTGGTTTACCTCATTGTTTGGACCAGAATGAGGTCATCTCTACTCTGTGGGAACTACGCAGTGCGGTCCTTAGGCATTAACCCTAATGACAGCCTTGAAAGCTGCGCAGATTGAGCTTCTCACCTCCTTCTCAGTCTTGTGCTCACTCTACAAACTTGACATGATACCAAAAGGAAGTTCAGCCATGTTATTTTTCCCCTCAGCATTTGGAGGGAAACGGAAAGAGAAATGTTGATGAACCAGTCAGCCGTGTGCCTAAAAGACTGTGGTAGGTTGGCAGCAGCATCGTTGTCTTCACTCCCATCTCAGAGCTGCTGAGAACTCCAAGCTAAGCAGAGTGAAATCATTCTGGACCAGATATAATGGGGAATTTCTTTACTTTTTGTATGTTGATTTTTCTGTGGTTCTATTTCCTACAGTCTGCTTGTGCACTTTCCTACTGTTTAGACTACTGATAAATATTAATTTGGACATATTATATACATATATTTTGCTTAACCATTAGGTATATTCTTTTTTTGAAAGGCTAGGAAGTCAGTTTTTTGATAGGTCTAATTTATCCAATACTGAAGGGTTACAGAAAGTTCAAGCGTGATAAGGCCCATTTTTATACTTAATCCATGGAGATTTACATGACAAAAACTAGCTTCTATAGCTGCACACCTCTCTTTGTCCTTCTGTGAGAAGGTACTGAGAAAGAAAGCGGAAAGAATTGTGTCCACACCGACCGGGTTGGCAACTTCTGTCAGCCTAAAATGTGCACTCACTCAGTCTGTGTTGTTCTCTGCGTTTGTGCAGAAGTCAGGGAGGAGGAGTCCTGTCAAATTCAAACAGCTTTTCCCATTTCCTGCCGCTGCGTTTTCTGGGAATCAAAAACCATGTCCTTGATTCAAAGTCTGCAGTCAAAGTGGGAGGGAGTCGGAGCAGTATGTTGCAACACTATGAATGAGCAGGAAAGGAATTTGGGAGACTGACAGGGGAATACATGGAATATCCTGTGTGGACTAACATACTTAGGAGTAGTAAAACCAGATCTGTTATTTAACACCAGGGCTGGCACATGACTCCGTTCAGCTCAGACACCTTGAAATGCTCACACTGCCTTGGTGACAGACTCCCAGAATACCTCAGGGTCACATTTCACCCAAATGTGTGGACGACCTCCCACATACTTCATAGCCCCTCCTCCATTGCCTCATCTCTGGCCAAAAAACGTTTGTTTTCTCACTGTAAACTACCCTACTAGCTCACACAAACCGGCTGTCAGCCTGAGCGAAATGATTGGGGGGGTAGGCGGATTCAAGTAGCCGAGTGCTTTTACATGAAATAAAATGACCCTCTAACCTTCTTAAAATGATGTCTGTCAGCAGAAAATGTACTCATTCAGTAAAGCTACCTTTTTTTTAATTTTTTTTTTTTATATCAAATCTTCCAGTCACCCCAAGTCTGCCATTATGGAATAGGAGGACTATAATAGACACTTTCATGGAGGGAGAGTTCAGTTTCTTGCAGCGGAGCTATTTCGTAAATTACCATATGGTTATTTCATGGTGGTTTTAGCAGCTAATATTCCTCTACATATCCCACCACACATGTATCACCGTGACTGCATTCTGCGTGGTTTAGTGAAGTACAGCAAGGAGATCAAGCTATATGTGTAGAAATCAAGGGGTGGACTATATATTTATGTTTGTATCTTGGAGATGACAGTGGATCTCTAAGGCAGTAAAAGTCATAGTAAAATCCCAGTTTCCCTGAAGTCAGATACCTCGCGTGCTATGAGACCCTATTGCTTTTGTCTACGGCTGCAGCCCTGAGCTATGAGGCAGCCATCGCAGCCTTTAGCTGCCCTGTCTGGCTCAACAGGCTCCTTCTAGTAAATATGGATCCACCTTGAGCAGCGTTCCCTTGACACACTCCCTGTCAGCGGATATAATGAGACCATAACTATTCGTTCTACTTTCTCATTTCAATCCCGGACAATAGGCCAGAGAGAGCGAAAAGAGACAGGAAGACCTTATCTCTTCTGTTAGGCTGCTGACTTGTTTTTATTTTTCTCAAAGTCCCGCCCTCTCCACTGCATCTTATACACACACATATTTATAGTATTCATCACCTGTGCAGTGTGCACACGCATGCTTGGTATGTTCGGGCAGCTTTCGCATTGCTAGGATTTTAATTTCCATTGTTTTGTGGCTTCAATAGAATTGTTGGCCATCGTTCTGTTTGTGTTGCATTTTTTTATGTGACTGTATTATATACACAGATCATCATTTAATTTGTGTGTTGTCTCAAGGCCATATGGCATTGATTTGCTCTGTCACAGACGTGAAACATTCACAGTCTTTTTCTTTTTGAGCCATATGGCATGTGTGGGTGTGTGTTTGGGTATTGCTGGTGGTGGCGTGTGACCATTGATAGTCACTTCTCCGCATCACTCGCATGTGTGTATCGGGGAGTGGCTGACTCAAGTGTGTATTTATGAGTGTTTGCACTCGCATGCGCACAGTCTGGTATGTGTGTAAAAGATTGTCTCCTTTTTTCCCCCCAGAAGAGCGCCTGTGGTGACCAGATCATGTTGTGCGTGTGTTTGTCCACACAGGAGGAATGCCAGCTCCTGAGCAGAGCCCAGTGACGGAGGAGGGGCTTCTGCTGACCATCCGCGACAGTTCAACTGGCCGCAACATGGAGGCTGACAACACCGCCAACAACATCCTGGCCTCCGTCAAAGAACAGGTAGTGTGTTTCTTCTGTTCACACCACGCTAAGACCCAATTGATTCATGTTACATCTCTCATATTACGGCAGTGTTAAATGCTTTATGAACCATTTTATGTACAGTAATATTTATAGAACGCTTAATTGTCCAGTGACTCACATTGTGCTAAGAAGAAATCCACTGGGCGAAGTATGTGGAAATTCTTTTCCTCCGCATTTGTGTCACACACCCTGTTGTCACTGTAATCAAACAACTTACCTTTGTGGCACAGAATCCAAAGTAGAAAGTTGTCATTTCTCTGCGTGTGGGATGATAGAAAGATTTTAGTTTAAAGCAAAACTGTGGTTGGTGAGGACATTGTTTACTTTTCTGTACCGAGGTGGAATAAGTTTGACTAGGGTCTATTGGTTGTTTATTGCCTGCAGTCATGGCCTGGCTGGCATCAATGGACAAGCAGGAAGATCATTTCTAGTGGTGGTTTGTGAGCCTGTGGAGGGACATGCCCTCTGACTCACTGCATCTCTGCCTGTCTCTCTGTGATTCACCCACACTGCCTTCTGTTACACACACACATGCACACTCTCCTTTCCTCTCTTTATTCACTCCAGGGCAAACTGGGCTAAAGAGATTTTGGTCATTATTAACGATGTTAATTAATTCTCCTATGTGAGGAGATGAATGAATGATGAAAAAATAAGTACCAAAGAATGCGTTTGAATCATTTCGAATAGCCCAGGGACATCACATTTAGGCTTGCTGCAGGAAAGTGGGTATTGTTTACATGAGTAAGGAAGGAAGAAAGGAGGGAGCACCTGTCGATGTCACTTCCTTCCCTAGAGTATTCCTCAGCGGCTCGTCCGGTTAGAGCAGATATCCATGCAGGCAGGCAGGAAGAGCGAGCGCCTGCCTGAGCTGTTGTTTTTAGAGTGACTAGCTAGAGACTTGCCTCCGAGGGAATTCCTGCTGAAGAGCGGAGACGACGTAAAATGATCGTTCTCCTCAGTATTTCACAGAGTTGGAGAGGCAAACCAGAGGGTGAGTGAGAGTGAAAAGATGGAGGTGGTCCGAGACTTTGCTCGTGTGACTGCGCTTTTTCCCCCTCTGTGCTTTCGCGTATGGTTTTCCTGTGATTGTTGAGAGGCAAACCTTCAAGGGATTCCGCAGTTGATGTAAACATGCAAGTCTGCTGTGCCGTATTTGTGGTCACTGTTAGGGCTGGGGCTTAGCATGACTGGGTGTTTGGTAAGTGTTCTAACTTGTATGTAATAGTATGGCTCTACTATTTGTTATGTGTTCTTTTTTTCCCCTACCATTTCATTGGCTGATCTCTCTACCACCTTTCTCTTGTCTTTTCCACTCCTTATCTTCCTTTTATTTTTCTTTGCCTCTCTTTCCAAACTTCTTTTTCTGTCACTGCTGTAGTTACAGCTGCACAGGCTTTGCCCAAACAAGGACAGATGATTCACCAACATATTGTGATTGCATTCTCCTTGTGCGTTCATTTGCTTTGGACTTAGTTCCCCCTTACTTTCCTGCTGACTACTAACAAGCCGTTAATCTTTTTGCCATTAATTTGAGGATTTGGTTCTGTCGCGCTGCAGTTGCTGGTTATTAGAGTCCTGTCTTTGCGTTGTGCCTTTTTAATAGCACATATCCTCCATCAGGATGACACATTCATAATGGTTTATTACAGACTCCATTTAAGTGTTTAAATGTCAATGATTTTCTTGCTGCACTGCACAACTTGCTTTGAAGAAGCATACAAGCTATTTTTCAAGCCTGACTCAACCACAAAACCTAAAACTGTATTGTATTTCAAAATTAACTTCACAAATGTCCCCTCTTCAGTATGTATTATCTTATTCAAATTTAATTTAACCCAAGGGGTTGTTTCGAGGATTATCTCAGACCTAGTTTTTTTTTTTTTTTTAAATCTGTTTCATCTTAAGTGTAATTGAAGCAGTGGGAGGCGGTGGCATTCAGCCCGACAGTCTTTTGTGCGGATTCAGCAACCACGACGTCCTTGTGTGTCTTTTTCAAATGTATTTAAATGTTGTTGTTTTTTTTTTATTATTATTACAAAAACCACAGATGCCCTTGGTATGTATTGGACTATTAAAAAACAAAACAAAGGCTGTTCGATCGATACTCCGTTGTTCCATATGAGAATCCTCTAGCAAAATAACATTTGAAGTAGGGCTGCATGATATTGGACATTGCAATATTCTTTTCCCTGCGATATATATATATATATATATATATATATTGTTCTTTTTGCACCCAAATCTTCCTTTTCTGTTTTTCTCCTGTTCCTCACTGATTTCTAGGTTGTGGTCAAAAACTAGCGGGGACGGCTTTGGTCGTTTGATAAATTGATCAAGAATGATTGTGATTGGTGGTTTGCTGTGCATGCAGAGCCTGCATGTCACTCACTAGCAACACACTCTGCGTATCCAAGAACCCTTAAATCAGAGTAAATGATGTTCTGTCAGACAGACTTCTCTTGTAGATTAGTCAGGGAAAATGAGAACCGTGCAAGTTTGCCTTTTTGTATCAAGCTGCAAAAAAAGACGACATTGCACATGTGACTATTGCGTATGCACACATTGCGATATCGATGCTGAAATTATACATTATGCAGCCCTAATTTGCAGAACATGCCTTGTGTAGTTTCATCGTTCATTACCGTTATTGTAATAATTTTTATTAAATTGAAGAAGAATCGCGATACTAATTTTCAAAACTCTATTGTCCAAGAAATTACTCTGAATGGATTTTAATTATAAGCCAACAAAGTGGGCGTTAAAGATCTTATTCATTTGTAATAGTTTGATATACTGTAGGAATGTTGTTTCATCTCTCCAGTTAGGTCCCAGAAACGTGTAATAATACATTTATGCCAAGGAACACTGAAGCTGTTCTGGAGGCTCCTGGAAGCACAGCACATTACTTTAATTTGTCACCTATCTGCATTTGTAAAGAGCCGACGGTGACAAACTCATTTTGTTAGGCATAAATTAGCAACCCAGTTGACGTCTCAACTAGCATTTTTCTTTGCTAAAGTGCTGCTGGAAATATCCAAATTCCAAGTTGAATGTGCATGAATGATACAACCGATGAGGTTAATCAGTATAATAAAGTCAGGATTTTCTATGATTTCCAAATTTCCAAGATGTGATTTAAAGAGAGCATGGAAAGCTTGTCATTGACCGATGACAAAGGTGATCTTTTAATTAGAATAGAATACCCCATCGAATCGTAATCACATCTATCGGGGAAACACTGCAAAAGGAAAGATTTCATTTTTAACATTTATTTTGTTTGTCACATTTACTTTCTTTTTTTTTAATAGCTTCCTTCGAATGTAGGACAACTTGCTGGTTGTAGGGCTGATGTTATGACCTCAAATTCGTATTACAATTAATTGTCACATTCACTTTGGCAGCAATGAATGAAATGATCTCTTTCAGTGCAGTGACGCTACATTTCATGCATTTTCTTTACCCGAGTAAGACTGAGCAAGCACAGTTGGTTACACTGTTTTAAACTGTTGGGTTCCTGTGTTGGAATACAACGGCCACAATCACACTCTGGCTGAAGGTGATCAGTTAGGGTTACATGAGATTTGTTGTACTTTCAAGTTCAGAGGGGTAGGATACAAAAAATAGCTGGTCGGTGAAAATGTCATAATGGCCGTGTCAGTAACTTTGTTTTTTTTTTTTGCTCAGCCATACCTGGTTGTCATAGTAAAGAGGGGTATGAAAGGTGCCCTGTGGGGGTTTTGACCACTAGTAGTGCTAAGGAGAATTTTACATTTGGGTCCCTATTTTGTGTGTATATACGCTCACAAGGATGCATGTGCATGAACATGAACACGCAGGTGACGACACAGATGCAGTGCTGCTGGGTCACTCTATTCAGCTGATTGACAATTAGCTGGTAATGCACAAATAAGCGTAATAATGCACCAACAAGGATGTGGACAAAGAATAATGAAAGCTTGCAGACATGGATGTAAACAATGTGAGATTCAAATTATAAAAAAAAAAACTGGCCTTGCAAATGTAGGAAGGAAATGCATTCAACACGTCTGTCAGGCCTTAAGGATTTACAAAGCATTAGCCAAAAACCTTTTGTTTGTTTGCAAGAAAAATCCCACAGGGCACTTTTTAAACTAGAGATAGTTCTTGACTCAATAGATCATCAAGTGGCAGTGGCCCAGTCCCTTCATTTGCAAACTCTCAAAGAAAAATAAAGTTGAACTTTCCTCATGAGCTATCTACTACAAAGCAAATACATTATTATTGCTAATATTTATTTGTTAAAGCATTTCTGGCATTTCCTTTTAATGTGTTCTTACGCACAAGTTGAAATGCATGTACAGTAGAATATAGATAACACCTTTCAGTATCCTGACACTTGCACCCAGCAGTCTTTTTGACAAGAAGCCTCATTTAATTTTGAAACAAGTATACAGGAGCCCCCAGGTTGTATAGTGCGGCACCTTGTGGCACCCGCTGAGCTGGCCCCGATGGGTGTGAGGTCAGGTCTTTTAAAGAGCATCTCCGTTATTACTCTGCCCTCGTCTCTGCTTCGTACTGCATCTCCCAGCAGAGGAATAGCTGCAGGAACTTGGAGCCCTTTAGCTGCGTCAACTTTGATTTCATCTCACAGAGCACTCCTTAATGTACTAACACGTCTTCAATGTCTACAATGAGTGGGAGTGTGTGATATCGAGGCCCTTTCCGACAGCTCGCACGGTGTTGGACAGTAAACCTTGCTATGTATAGTTGGCATGTTAAGGGTTATTAACGTAGCCCTTGAAATGTCGAGAGTTATTGCAAAAATGACGCACGTTTGCAGCCACTCAAAGTGTCCCTCAGCAGGTTTTAATGCTTTAATGTCAAAGATTAACCGTTTGTTACCTGGTAAAACAGCTGGATAATTTCCAGTATCAACAGCACTTAATTTGTCATCCAGAGTGATGAAAGGAGTTTTGTTTTTGTTGTCAACATTCATCAGCTGCACACTTGTAGTGGAAGTGTGTTGCTTTCCCTGTTTTTCTTTGTTGAAATGGTTCAATGTCAGAAGCTCAGTTTAAACCAGTGGTTTTTACTTGGCAGATACTTTGGATGTGTTTACAGCAATAAGAGCGTCAGACGGTGGCTCAGGAGGGAGTTTATTTTGCGGTTTATCCTTTTAGTGTTGTGGAGAGATTTTCCCTCAAACGTAAACGTAAATCTGTGGCCAAATTAGTCCTTGCAATCAAAGGAGCTGTTGAGCAGATCATTCCTACTATCAAGATGGCAGTTTCTTGCTCTTGGAAACGCTGTGTTTTGGTGTGCTCTTCAGAGTAATGCTGTTATTAGGTGTGCCTAGACATGCCTATATGTACCACAAGGCTGGCAAAAAGGGCCTCTTAGGCGCGCCGCCTCCCAGAACACACCACAGTGGAATTTTCCCACTTTGTTGGAGTCCATTGCACATGAAAAATCTGTCTGCCTCTTGCTTCTCCCTGGCAAACTGGAGTTACACGCTGTGACCCCATTTTCTTCCGAATCAGGCACAGACGGCCTTTTTGCAAAGCCCATGAGCTGACCTTGCTTTGAGCGCTACATCTCCAGCACCCTCTTAAAGGTTTGATGAGCTGGCTAAAATATTACCCACTTGAGATACCGATGCAAACCTTTATCACGTTTTAATGAGGCCAAAGTCATCTTTGTCTAAGTGACCCAGCTTAAGGAGTTAATAGTTGGTGTCGGGGCAAAGCTTCAAGGCAGTGTTTTTGGCTATTTTGCAATTCCATGCCATAAGCACAGCAGAAAGGTTGAATTCTCCCTGCAGGTGATGGTGTCCATTCCACCTCTATAGGCGAAATAAGGACTCTAATTACAATCGACTGGTGATTTTCTCCTCTCCTCAGGGTCTTATCTTCCTTCCGCTCCCTAGTGCTGCCACTGTGACACAGGCAAGGAGAAATCTAAAGGCATAAGCATTCTGGCCTCGATTATAGTCATAAAAATGGAAGCCTGGCTCGAAGCAATTACCCCATGGGGGAGCAGAACAAGTAGGAGAGGGAGAAAGTGAGGCCGATTCATGGGGGAGGGATACAGGTGAAGGAGAGTGCTCAGATATACAGAGGAAAGACAAAACACTCAGATACAGTGGGAGGGCGGTGAATAATGTGGGGGGGGGCGGACAAAAGTGAGAGTGTGAGCATGATGGAGAGAGACGGAGTCAGAGAGGCTGTCACCTGTGACTGTTTCTTTAAAGCGCTGTGGCAGGAGGCTGTCAATGCAGAGGGAAACAGAAAAGAAGAAGAGGAGGAGATAATGTGACATGATGTCAAAGGAGTGGTGTGTGTGCGCCTGCCCTGGCACAGTGCTGTCGTTTTGAACCCAGCCCTGGGAGATCTCCCCCCAACTAGCCTGTTAGTACTCATCACCGTCACTGTCATCATCGTCATTATCACTATAATCATTCCCACAGTCAACAGTGCACACAGAGGACCCGGTCACTGGGGAGCAGGAGTTTCACTCGGGAAGGTGAAAGCTCAGTGAATGCTGCTGGGCCGTCCTTGGGATGGCATACGTCCAGTGAGTAAGTTTAGCAAGTTCACTGGGTGAATCACCAATGAGGTTTACGGCTCTGTTTCATCCTCTGCCCAAACATCTCTCGGATGAGTTTCTCTAAATGACTGATCCTGAGGTAATCGCACAAGTCACTGCAGTCTTTGTTCACCACTGCAACCTCCAGATTGACAGTCCCTAGATTGCTTACTCTCCTCATTTTGGCCCAGAGCAATGTTCTTTTTTGTCTGACACAACGCTATTGATCCCTCAGTGGAATTGTACATTCACAGGTCTACATGAATTGCACTGGCTGTGTGATTGCACTGCTGCAGCATTTTAGGTTTTTGTTCCAATGGAGGAGATACAGATTGCCTTTTGTGAGTTACTCTCATTTACTGCCTCTATGCCTTGGCGTTATTATCAACAGCGTCACATAAGAGCTTTTGTTGAGGTTCACCAGCTTTTAGTGTCACAAAACAACAGCAAGTAGTACCAAACTTTGATCAAACGACCGGGTGGGTGAAGGGAAAAAATATTGGATTTTGAAATGTAGGAAAATACTTTTGTCATTTGCAGCTGTAAATTCTGTGTTTTGAAACATGGGATTTTACACATGTCATTAAAGCACCAATGATGAGATAATGCTGTTGTATTAGAAGCTCAGCCTTAAGAAGCTTGTATGTGACAGACTTGGTTTAATAAAGAAGTCATTTAAATTATTTTTTTTAAATAATGTCATATACAGCTCGTTCCACTTAAACTAGTAATGCTGCATACATTGTGCTTTTAAAGTGTAATTACGTGTGTCACACTGTGAATGCTAAGGAATTGCTTTGATGAGTTAAGTTTTTGCATTTAGCCCTTCCAACATGTTCCTTCTGTATGCCCAAACCACATGTGCCAGTCACACCTCACCAACAACGTCTACCAAAGAAAATCTGTATCTATTAGAAGACGTGCAAATGAGCCAAGACTGCCAAAGTGGATGACCATATGAATGGGGAAAATCAACACATTTTAAGATTATTGTTAGATCTGTTGAGCACTGACACAATGTATCTTTCGCTCTCCCCCTCTTCCAGTCCATCCTCTTTGTCTTCGTTATCAACAGTCGTTCTTATGTTGTCAATCTCCTATTTGGCAAGTGTTGGCTGCTGCACTTGTCAATGCACATGACAGTTCCTTTTAATAGCATTCACCACACAAATGACAGTTTCTATAATGGCATTTTAATTATCAAGCCAAATTGTAGCTTCCTTTTCATGTACAATTATATGGAACACAATGTTCTCAGGGGTCTTACTCATCTGTCGGCCGCATGTTTTATCAGAAATGCCACCAACATGAAATTATTTTTGGCGTGATGAGGCTGGAGAGAGGAATGGTTTAGTTAAAGCTTTTTTAATGGTGAACAGCAACTAACATTTTCCACAGAGTAATCTGAGTACTCCAGATTACGTCTCAATCGTCCTGTTGATTATTTTTGTGATACCACTTGACACCAGTTTGTTTTAGTTACTTGGCTTATTTTCTATCTATACATATCACTTATTTAAAACGAAAGCTGGAATTTGTTAAAGAAATGTCAGCCAAGGAACAATGAATTGTACTGTATTTTGGTGAGCACAGAATCCTAATCAGCTAAAGTGTACAACATGGAGGTCACCGTGGTGAGACCCATGATCAGACATGCGGAGCCAGCAATGAATCAGATCTGCACCAGAAAACAACATTTTCTCACAGCATTAATCCTGCTTTGACCTTAAATGCCATGTCTATATTGTATACAACTGCAGTATGACAATTTGCTTCTCGATAGAATAATTTAAAGAATAATTTTAGCTGCTCTGCAAGTTTCCTGCTTGTAATGCTGCTTTAGAAATCCTGGCAGAAATGATGTTCTATTGTAAACTTGCTTTTCCATTATCTGAGAGTGAACAATGTTTCACATTTCTGTTTGTGGCCTCTTGTCACATTATCAGCTCATACAGTGTAAAAGCTCTGGTGCAGCTGTGGGTGCTAAAGCAATTTCCTCCTTCTGATTCACCTATAGAGATGCCTGCAGCTCTACACTCTGTTACTAGCCACTTTACGATATCTTTAAATGCCTTTCTATCCAACGTGGTTATTATAATTCTGCCATGGTGGCATGACGCTGCAGCCAGTTTTATCAAACCATAGTATTTTAACAAGGTGACTTAGTAGCCGTTTTTGTAAGTAATTGCACTGTGTGGTTCCTGCAGGTCTGGTCACACAGCCTGTTTTGAGGCCTGTTCACTTCGCTCACACCTCAGGCCTGCTTTTCTGTCCCTGCTGCTGCAGAAATCCTTTAACCTCTGCTGTCATCCTCCCACTGCGCAGCAGTGTCGGGCTCTTGTTGGAATGGGTCTGCCACACTGCGGCGAGGATGCAGAGCTGTCAAGCCTCATTGCCAGTTAATGAACAAACATATTTCTGGTAGATTCTCATCTTTGGTTAAGAGGAAATACCATCTGCACTAGTTATGCAAAAATGGATCTGAACATCCCAAATGAAAATGCAGTCCTATTCTTCCAGGCCTAAAACACCACAGACTCACACAGGGTGCACTCAAGCTAACGAGAACTATTAGGGATAAGATCAGAAGTCTTAATTAATAGTGGGACTTGGATAGTCACTACCAAGGATTAGGCAGATATTTCTCTGTTGTATTACTCACAATTATTATTCTTTCACACAAAGGAAGGTACCGAGTTACCAAGAATATTCAAGCACAATTTCACACATCACATTATCCTAATTTATCATATGTGGCATGTATGATGTTGTAGGTTGTTTTACTTACAGGAGGTGAAATGATGCATCTGTTCAGTAACTAGGTTGCATGCATGGTGACTCTTACATGACATGGACATGAATTCCTATCCAGATATGGCAGCAAGGGAGATTGCATCACACATCTTGGTATATGTTTTGTGTAGATGTCTTCATTTTTTTTGTTCTGCCCTACATTTAGGCTCACTGTTCTCTATAAAGGAAGGGAAATGAAAATGTAGCAACCATCTTTCGAGATGAAATATTCGATACGAAAAGCATTATTTTCTGAAAAATCAAGTTGTAGCAGAATGCAATTCCAATCATTATATTTCATTTTGACTTATGAGAGAAACATAATCCATCTTTACATACATGCAACCAAACATGCCCAACAAAGCATTAGATATGTATTGAATAATGTATTCAAGTTCCCCAGAATTGAAAGACAAAGTATAATCCAGGGTACCGTATATGCGGACATGTTAGCATTTTATGGGGTTTTTCCAATTTAGTTTCAAGTTTTTTTTGGGAGGGAAACAACAAATCAAGAATGTGCTGGTTGACCCGTTATTGTGCGAAAGATGTTTTGAAACTTGTGTAGTGCGGAGAGACTTTACTTTGCATCACAGACAATCCGTCCTATCTTGGTTTAATTGGAAAAGTTTGCTTAAGAGTCAGCAGCTTCTCTTTTGGATACTCAAAAACAAACAAATCTTTTGGAACAACTTGTCAAATTTTAAAAGATTTATTTTTCGAAGATGGTAAATAAGGAACATACTTAATAGATTAGTCAATTGTATCCTTTATTGCTGGATTATGCCAAAAACTGTCAAGAAAATTCAAGTATGCTGTATATTATTTCATTTACTTCACATGACAGTGTAGGTTGACTGAGTGCATGTGTAAGTCAGTATACGTTAATATATCTGTATGACATTTGGGGTTCATGTGTGCGTAAACGCCCACTCTTATCTATGCCGCACCACCATCTATGTGCTGAAGCAGCAGCGGGCAGAAGCCACTTCAGGCATTTTAGATGGGTCGTGTATTGTCAGCATCCATAAAGATGACATGGGAGCCTGTATATTGGTAGCGTGGTCTGCTGCCATGTGTCATCTGTTTCTTTAGGGCCCATCTGAGGACACAAGGGGACAGGATCTGATTCAGCTCTGGGACTACAGGCAGATCAGGCCCAACAGGCTCATTGTAATGGCGAATAAAGGCGTTAGAGGCCTTGTTGCTACAGTAAAGCCGGCCACACATTGTCTCTGTCCTCCCTTTCCACACACTAAGCTTGGTACCGACCAAGGCTGCGCCCACACCCGTTAAATAAGCAAAGGCCTTGCTTAACGCTCATTACTGCTGTGCTCGGTCTGAGTTGGTGGATCGTTATGCTGAATAGATGTGTCCCATTCTGCGTAGGGGCCAAGCACAGAAAGCGCAATGAATTACACAGAGCAGTGAGTGCTCTCTCTCCATGGCTAATAGGAGCCCAATTTACAAGTCTGAACTTTTGTCGCCGTTTCATCCGACCCCAGTGCCCGTTTTGGCACATAGCCCTGTACTATCACAAGCTAATTAGCGATATTAGCCCTATCTATTATGAATATATCCATATTTATCATAATAGTCTTAATGAGTCGTTGAGAATAAGGAAAGTCTAATGAAACGTATGAGAGAAGAAAAACTTCTTTTTTTTTTAATCGGGAAAGCCTGAGTATGTGAACGTAAAGACATTTTATAAAATAAAAATGCAATTTAATATAACAATGATATAATTCTACATATCAGTATATAACAAACAGCAATACAACGCACACAGGGATTCTACTAGGAACAGGGCTAAAAACAATTTGTCATGCAATAGAAAAGACCTGGAGGACAGAGCTCCCTGCAGGAAGCTTTGGACTTCCTCCATGACTCTCCATAGTGAGAAAACAGCAGGGATGTAGCCAGCATACAGGCAGGATGCCCGGCCCGCCTGCTTTAGCCTTGGAGCATGTCTGAATATCAGTAGTGACAGAAACCTTAGTGCCTTATGGCTGCAACAGATGTCTCTCTCTGCTGTGCTTGATCAAGATCACAGCCCATCTAATCAGCAGGATTGAAGGCCAGCCACTCTTTGTGAAGTATTAAGAAAGGCATGGCTGTTTATTTCTCTTGAGCCGTGCATGTACCACTGTGTAATGAGAGAAGCTGAAGTTGCCTGACTTGACAAGATGACTTACTGCGAACAAAACTATTGGATTATGAGCTTAAAAGAAAGAAGACAAAGGAATGGTGGGCTAAGAATAGTGACATTTGCAGGAGCAGGAAATCTCGGTCTTCATTTAAGATGCCTTTATCAATCCACAGATGGGAAATTCAGGTGTTACAGCAGCACAAAGACAGAAATAAGTAGCAATAAATAGAGAAGCAAAAACAGAAATAAGAAAAAATTAAATAGTACGTAGTATAGTAGTATACTAGTATAAAAGTAGAAACTATAAGTAAATAATAATAAGTAAAATATAAATGAAAGACAAATTTACGAGGTAGTGACGAGTTAAAATACAAAATAAATTAATATGCCATTAATTGTACCAAAAATAATATTAAAAATAAATGTAGGCATTAATTAATTGATCAAATGTGACATGCATATACATTATGTTTTAATTGACTTATTTACCTTTTTATTAATTCCCTTATTTATCTACTCTTCTATTTAATTGTCCCTTTGTATTCATTAATTTAACATCTGCTTTTAAATTTTGGAAGATAGACCAATAAGAAGACTTTAGATAGTAAACAAAGTTTGGTCTGTCTATCTTTTTTTCCTTAAACTGCTACATGTTCATACTGTAACTCAATAAGCGTTACACATGTAAGATGAATTTGATCTTTTACTTTTATGTAAGGTTTTTTTGCGTGGTAATGCGTCAAAATTCATATAATGTCCTTGTGTATTTATATGGTATTAGTCCAATTTACACTCTCCCACATGACTGTTTTGGATCAGACACTGTCTAGTGCTCCCAGACTAACATATCTAGTGGGAGTGAACTGTAATCAAATATTTGAATGTTCAAATGTTCTCTCTTCTTCCTCTGTTATCTGTGTGTGTATAGATTATACCTATTTCTTGTCGCTTTCACCTTATGTTCTCTCTCTTGCACATTGGTGGCAGAATCACACACTGCAGTAATTCCAGATTTGTATCAAGTACAGTGTTTGAATCATCTCTCCCCATCTCTCCCCGTCTCTTTGGCTCACCCTCTTGTCACTATTATTCAGTGTCTTCTCTCTCTTATATATTGAAGGTCTAACATGAAGTCTTATCCCTGCTTTCCACCCTAAAGTCTTTTTTTTTTTTTTACCACAGCCTCGTAAATGCATATAAGATGTATCTTCGTGTATGTGCAGAAATTATGTCACAATAGTTCAATCGCGAAACAATCCTCCAACTAGCACTGCCACATTATGCTTGCTAGAGAACAGCTCATATTGTGTGTCACCTTCAGGCTATGTGTACATTTCTATAAGATGTGTATGCAGGACTAAGAGTTCAGATCTCAAGATTTCTGGCTAAGAAACTGATGTTTTATAATTGCCAATTTCTTAAAATGAATGATGTGTCAAAAGCGGCCAATGAATTGAATAAATCCTTATCTCATTTACCATCTGCACATACTGTATAAATACGTTTCTGTATTTTGATTATTCATACTGAGCCACATCTGTCTCAAAAAAAGTAAGAATGGAAACGGGGAAGATTGTTTGGGATGAATGGTTGATATTGGCAATTTTGTGACTAAATCACTCAGTAGGGGTTATGTGTCACACAGAGGATTGATGGCTCATTTCTCCTTCTGAGTAAATCAGTGTTGTGGCCACTCTATCTTTGTCCTACTCCCGCAGCTGTATCTGCATTCTGTTAGCTTGTGGGTGTGTGCTTTTTATTTTTTATCAGGCATAAGCAGACATTGGGATGATCCCTTCCTAGGGAGTCTGCATCTTAACACTGGCCTGTGCAGGGCGATAAAATGATTGGAATAATGATCTGAAAATGAAAATGTTATTTGCTCAATCACTTTCTGGTATACATGGGAATTACACTGTTTTCTCAAGTGTTTCTCAAATAGCAAGAGTTTTTATGTGGCCAAATATCAAGCAATATTCAACCAATGATAATTACATTGAAAGAAATGCTTCTAATTATTTAATTTGTTTAACTGTTTGGTTCTACCAATATATATTTGTTTAAGGCACTGCACATTTTCTGGCCACATCGGCCTGCACCATTACTACTTAATAGTCTTCCCTGGTATAGTCACTTACGAATTTGTACTTTGTAACCACTAACTTAACATTTCCTGCTGCTGCTTCATATTAAAAGCTTTCCACCAGGAACCCCTGCAAAGCCTTATTTGAGAAGCAGCTAGAGAAAATGCATTTTATTTGTCATACATATTAAAAGGTGCTTTGTTAGCTGTATTATTACTTCTGTACACATTGGTTTACATATTAGGATGTGGACTTATTTTTGCACTACTGTCAGTGGATTGGGTTTGAATATTGCAAAAGGTGAATAATACCAGAGGATACTGATGGTGACTGTGAGCTACAGGCTTTTACTGTGGTTTGTGCCAACTAAAACACCACTACGTCATGAAGGTAAACAATAACTTATTCCAGACCATGCTGTCGTTCTTAGTATATTTATGTGAAGTTTGTTCATTTCCCCTTCAAGAATCTTGGTCACAAACATTGTCTTTGGTATGAATAAAGGTCTTTCTTATCTGCACTGCGCAGGTCTCTCAGCCACAAAATGTCATTAAGGAAATAGGACTTAGATTCAAGATTCAAGTTTTTAATCATCATATGCACAAAAATGACAGAGAAGCAGTTATTGGCAATGGAAATCTTGGATCTCATGCTCCCTCCAACAATAATCATTAAATATGTATAACAAAATGGAGCAAAATGAGAATCTAAGACATAAAATAGTGCAAGTTGAAATATAGGGCTATAACATAAACATATAAATAATATAAAATAATATACATTTGTGAACAAGTGTAGCAGTTTCCCCATGTACTGCATGCTCCCTCTCACTGCAGTTAAGCTTAATGCCCTGACCTGCTTACCTCACTTCCGTTTCTCTTCTCGTGCACTGATTTGCTAAAGCTTGAACAGGCAATCCAAGTGATATATTTTGCCGAAAACAAGCCCAACAGACGCTCAGTGTCAGCAAAAGACATCACTCTGATTGGCTGTTCGGCTTTACATTACATTACATTACAGTTTATTTAGCAGACGCTTTTGTCCAAAGCGACTTACAACAAGTGCAAGCTTAATTGAATTAGTGCACAATAAGAGAAACGGACGTGAGGAAAACAAACGGATAAAAAGTCAAGAGGGCACACACACAGAGGCCCTTTTACACTTTTCATCTTAATCTCATATGATCATCATACTATACGGCCATCTGGAATGGAGATAGGTGGTCAGCTAGAGTGGTGTGAAAATGGTCGGCAAATGCTGCTTCATTTTAATGTGTGTATCATAACAACGGCTTGCATATTTACAGTCCTCGGTCTTCCGGTTTCCCTTTTCTAATGACGAATACAGACTACCGCCGCCATCTGTTATGGAGAGTTATTTCCTCTCATGCAGGCGCAGAACCTACGTGCCAGTTGGCCGATGGCTGTAGTCTTTGCGGTGTGTCCAAATGCGACTTTTTGGCCAAAACGCAGGCAACGTGATACAACGGAACAGTCTGCTCCGTCGCCACTAGTTCTTGGATGTCTGTTTGGTGTGTCTGGGCCTTAACATATCTGCAACTGAGGCAGAGGAGAGGAGAGCAGTGGAGGGTGTAAAGCTGTAGTTTGGGGGAGGGGAGAGTACTAGAGCATGTGCACAATGTGAAGGGACATTTCAGTTTACCCATAGGCAACATCAAAGAGTAGGTGTGAAAAGTAGGCTGGTCTTAGTGTAGTCCTCAGACGGGTCACAAAATAAGCTGTGAGTGTGTGTGTGCATGCAGCTGGCTGGGAATGTAATTGACCATGGTAATGGACATTACATGGGACAACTAAGGACAGCATGGTGAGGATCATGCCATCTGTACATAAACTTATGGTGAGCGAGGCCTTTTTGCAAGAAAACTACAAGTGCTGTTGCTAGAGCGCAGATGCTTTGTACTGCTATGGTAGTGGTGTGGGTGAGTATAAGGTATTTCTAAAGTGGGTGTGTAATACCTTTTCTGTGTACAAAAGACCCTGTGTATGTCTTATGAGTGTGATGATGCAGTGCTTAGAGCTAGAGAGCTGTGCAAGTAATAACCTCGCTCAGGCTAGATAATTAGTCAAATGCTGATTTCTACTCGACTCCCATAGGAACAGTGCCACCGAGGCTAAATATCACCCACTGAAGTGGTGCTTATCTCTCTGTGTGGGCTGGAGAAATGGCAGTACCATATATTGTGTGTGTTCTCCATCCTTTTGCGCTTCTTGTGAGCTAACATTTAAATATGGAATTAGCTTGTTTGGAGTGCCTTAAGCTTCTATTTTGTGTCATCATTAACCTACATGTCATGATAAAGCATACCCCTGCTAGCCGTCAAAGTGTCAACCTGCCTCCCATGTATTAACTTCTCATTTGTCACATCAAAATACCTAAAGCTCTCTCTGTTTATAATGTATTCCTGACCTTTTTTTGTTGTTGTTGTTTTTCTACGCAGGAGCTCCAGTTTGAGCGGCTAACCAGGGAGCTGGAGGTGGAGAGGCAGATTGTGGCCAATCAGCTGGAAAGATGCAGACTCGGGGCCGAGTCGCCAGGCGCTGGTAGCAGCAGGTAATGAGAAGATGCACGTACATGCACACACTCAGAGCCACAGTCCAACACATGGCGTTTTCATCCTTCACAGCAGTGACCATATTCCATAGTGTAACCTTATGGCATAGTGATGGAGCATCCCAGTGTTCTCAAATATGATTGGACTGTAAATCTAAAAATGTCCCCTCCTGTCCTGTTATTTAGAAAGGGCCGAATTGCTCAAGCGTTATCTCAGCTCATCAGAAACACGGTTGTATCAGTTAGCAATTTAAATGTGCAGGATATTGTCATGGCTAATTGACTCAAATCACTTCAAGCTAAAAAGAAATGTATAAACAACTGACTTTGCAGGCAAAAAATGAAGCCTATGTATCAGTGACAGAATGTGCATGATAGTGGAGTGTTGCTCAGTGAAGCGCTTTTGTCAGCGTGGAAGGAGTGTGGCGCTTTAAACTCTGAGTTTGTTCTGGGAACTCATTCCCTTTTCATCAGCTAAGACACGAGGCTGCCTGATCATCACACCTCAGTGACCACACATTCTGTCCTGTCTCCTGTGGCTCAGACATGTCAGGTTCATTTGTACAGCTCAATACCACGTACAATATCTCAATGGGCTTCACAGAGCCGCTGTGAAGTAGGGTTGACACCAGTCTTACATTATCGACTCAATGTCATTTGAGAAAGAGATACAGGAAGATGTGGAGATGCAGTGACATACAGGAAGGCTATTGGCATTGACCAATAACGGCTGTTTAAATGAACTCCAAAATGAACTATAATCTTGATAAAATACTGCAGAATAAAAGCATCAAGGTCAAAAGATTTACAAACATAATGTGAATATGTATGTCTGCAGTCTTACATTAAAATCTTACTAAATCATAATATCATAGTTTTGTAACATCCATTCATTGCACCACTGTTTTCAGTTGTAGTTGCACTTATTAAACAAGTAATAGTGGATTGTCTTTTAGGTCTGATAAAAATATAATTCCTTGAAGTGGCAAGGGAAATTACAGTAGAGGTTAACAGACTGTGACATTTAAGAGATTGCTTAATGGTCAGATTTTTCAGGCACTAGTGAAATTATGTTTTTTTGTGTTTGACTTTTGCTTATTTTCTTCCATGAAGACCAGAAGTTTTGATGGTAAACCATAGTGCTGTATTGAAACGTATACACTGATGCGTAACTCTTTTAGTCACATGTGTTATGTCTCATTGGAACGTTTATGATTACATATAAGGATATAATGGTCAGACTTCAAATTAAACATAGTCACTCAAGCCATTTTTTGATGTGGACATGGAGACACGTGACTACGTGTTAGTGCGACCCTGACCACTGAGGGACTGCTTATTCAACTGGGACATTGATGTAAGCATTGTCAATCTTTATTATTAGTTATTTTGTTCTCTTTTTCTGACCAGTACACTCAAGTAGTTAGCCGCCATTTAAGTATTGTTGTTTTTTTTTCTTTTTTCCAATATCCCCTCACACTGTGTGGTTATTAATGTGGAGTACTCTTTCATATGAGAGCAACAGCACTGTTAAAGGGGCAAAATGCCTTTTGGCTCATCGCTCATAAAAAGGTGGTCGAGCTCTATGTGTGAACTGTTCAATGCATCCCACATTCCAAATGTCTAGCAGGCTAAATATCTGGACCTGTCCGACATGGTGTTGCACCTAAAGGAAATGGGCTATATATAGTGAAGAGTATTACTGTACTATATAGTATAGTTAGTCATTTGTGAACATGTGTGCAAACGACAACATCAACAAGCATGACTGTGCGCATTATTATGTAATTTCCTGTCTTACTACTTTTGTGTGTTTTCGTGACAAAACGTAGTTTGGACACCAGACATGCTCATTGGCGATTCTTCCTGGTGGAAAATCTTGTAGTGTGAAAACGACTTTTAAGACTCCCAATTATAAGACAGCAAGTTGTGTAATGTGAAAAGTACAGCGATCTGACGATTTGTGAAAGTGTGAACTTGAGCGTGATCTTGAATTGAGGCTACCTGAAGTTGTAGTTCAATCCCATGGTACCATCCCATGCCCACATGTCTAAAGAAATGGAAGTGTTTTTTTGCATATTGTTCACAAATGGTCACCTGATGCCAGGTTTGAGGTATATCACATTTGTTCTGAAATGGACCATGATACAATTGGGATATATCTGGATACATGACACTTGGTCTGAATGGGGGCTGTAATGGCTCTTTGCGATCTCCTCTGGTTTTGTGATAATAATCCCTATGCCCTTACACAATGCATTCTTGCTCTCCAGCCTGCATACCTGCAAAAAACATCCACCTACTACCAGAAGATTGTAGCACTCAGGACTAAGAGTGTCAATTTCCCCTTTCTCCCTTTTTAGAGAGGCACAGGTTTCGAGCCGCTTCAAGTGTTGCCAGAAAGATCTGGACAGCATCTCTGAACATACACAGAGCCAGGCTAATTACTTTCATTTCCTCTTTAAAAATAACTGCATTTTTTACCCTAATTTTAGTGTATCCATATTTTTGGAGATATAAGCAACACACTTGCTTTCCTGCTGTTGTCCTGCAGTCACTCATTGTCTCATGGCATTAAACAAACTGAGTGGCACTTCAAGATTAATTTTAGAATAAAAGCTAAAAGCCAAGCAATCTTTCTTGTCTCACTATAATGACTGTTTTAACATTTTTTTGTGTGTCAATGAAAATCAGCAGCCCAATCTCTTTGTGCAGCATTTATCTCACTGAATCGGTGGCAGGTTAACAAAAGTAAAAAAACAAAAAACAATATCTTCACAGAAATTGGTGGACCAAATGTTGGCAAATATTGAACAATTGTCTGCCAAAAAAAAGATATTTACTAAATTAGCTGATAATTACAATATTAATAAGTGTGAGCTTGTTGTGACTACTAGGTTTATAATCATTGACATTATATTATGCCTTTTACATGGTCATTGCTAAAGGTTACTGCAAAGTTTGACAAATGGCTATACCATCTCATTGAGGAATGACCAGTATAGTCTAACCCTCAGCTATACAGTGAACAGCACAGAGCTCAAAGCAGGTCTGTATTATGTTTCATTTCTCTCTTTAATAGTGGCATATCAATAGAGACAGGTCTTCATTTGTAATCCCCCTGCTCTTACATGTATGCATTATGTGGCTGTTGTGACTGATGGTGTTTGGACTTGCCCCCCTGACCAGATAACTTGGCATGAAAATGTAAAAGTGATTATTCATTCCTGTTCTGTTACATTGTTTTTGCCTGGTTCCTGGTAGCTACCATCATTAAATGAAATCCTTGATTTTGGAATGTAACATCCTCTCATTACAACTTTTACCATTAGTTGTCAGAAAGGTCAAAACATGCAACAAAGAATTGACCCTCGGACGTTGCAGTTATATGGCAGACGCTGTAACCACTTGGCTACCAAGGCGCTCAGACGAAGGAACTTTTAAAAGAACCCACAAATCATTTTTGGAACTCAGGCACTTGATCTGCAAAACGGGGTCTAAAGTTAGTTCCCGGCTCGCAAAAAGTCCCTGCTGCAGGCTACTGTACTTTCTATTAGCCTAGGAATTTTCTGAGTGGAATTTGTTTTTGCGGCCTCGAGGCTTGTGATTGACCTACCAGTACAGAACAAACTGCACATCTTTCATTCACACAGTAACCAAACACTAGTTGCCATTAGTATCAGGATTAAGAATTGAAATTTGATGCAATGTTTGTGAAGGTTTGAATCTACGTTATGTTTGCTTGTGGTAACGTATTGAAGCAAAAAATAAATCGCCATTAAACAGCAGATTGTTGCAACTTAGTAGACCATGTTTTTTAGGATCCCTTTCCGCTTCTGCGTGTGTGTTGTGAGAGTCTTTGTAAACTACGAAGAACATCACTGTGTCTCTGTGTTATTTCTTTGTGTGTGAAAATTGCAGTTCCTGATTTAATTCTTAGGTTTAGTTCTTGGGACTGTTCAGTCAAAAATGGCCATGGTTACCAGTTACGTGATCTGAGGCTGCAGTTGTTTTTGAAATATTTGGCTAATAGCGGCTTGACTGTTGTTGAAGAGCATCACTGTGCCCTGTGTTGAAATTCACTAAAGAGCCTACTGTTTAACTGGGCAGCGCCTTTTATTTAGTGGTTAATGGTTTTAGTTGCAGCTGAAAAATCAATACTCTTCTTTTCAGTTAAAGTTTGGATACAACCTCAAAAAGCTATAAGTAGTTAAGTACTTCTTTCTTTGGCACACAATTGGCCACAAGACCTCTCAGAAACATATGCAAGGGTTTAATAATCAGGTCTCTCCAGCAGAAATCTACATTTGTTCTCCAGGTTTTTTATAATCCTATCTAATAATGAGCCAAGTTTCTCATTTACATACTGCATTTTTTACTGCCAAAAGATTTAATCACATTTTAAAGTACATGTAAACGTAGCCATTTCCCCCACTGTGGGACCTGTATTCATCCATCCACCATCTCCTAGGGAATCTATAAAGAAAACATGTAACACCATTTTCACACCTTTCTTTAAAGCCAGAGAAGGACAAATATAATGGCTGTCATTGGACGTTTTGTGTGTGAATGGAGATTAACTTTTTAACCATTGAGCTCACACTGCTGGGCTCAATAGCTCAGCGGGACCATGGCAGAGGTGACAGCACACTTAAGGGTTCTGATGGTAGTCGTTACATTTCACGACACCTCCAGAGTTGACCACCACCTTCTTTTCTACAAGAAACAGGGAATGGTCATCAAACTTGACCTCTGGCAAAGCTCCTAAACAATGCAACCTCCAACCGGCCAAAAGGGTTGATGGGAAATAAAGTTTCCTGTCGGGGTTAGGCCTGTTGTTTATCAGCATCGACAGTTTTACAATCTTTTAACGCTGCCTTCGCCCAGCCAGCCGGTCGGCATGCAGCACGCATGGTGCATCATTGTTATGGTCTCCATTCTTCTACTTCATCGGCTGTGGTTCAGTGGAGCACAACTCGCCCAACTTCCTCTTTTTAATTGCCTGAGTGCTCATTAAAATGCGGAGAGCCGTGCTTCTTAAAACTCATCGAGTGTCACCTTAGATGGAAAAATAGCAACAGTTGCAACATCAGGTGCTCGATAGTAATGGCCTGGATATTAAAAAGGAAAAGGCTGGGAACACTACTCCGAGGTCTCCTGCTTGGCCTTTGTCTTCCGTAATAACCAGCCTTCGAAAAAATAGCTGTGAGACCGTGAATGGCCTTCACTTTTGTGAGAGTATTTTCAAAGGTACATGCATGAGTTGTAATTATTATGTGGCTATTAAGATGCATTTTCCTTTCTGCTGAGGCCTTGACTGTAAATTACCATTAGAATGCAATGCATTTGCTGCAGGATTACTATAATTTTCCTCTAATATATTCATATGATTCAGTGAGATATTTTTGTAAATACAATTTTTTTGGTAAGCTTTGAAGTTACATTTACAGTGTTATTTATTTCGATACATTTTTAGTTATAATTTAAGTGCCATTTTTGAGCATCCTAAGGTATGATTTAAGAAGATGAAAATGGGGCTCTACTGTTCTCTACTATGGACTGAACAAATGTAAATTAAATGTTTTTTTCTTGTTTTTTTTCTCTGTATTTTAACTTTGTGAAACTCTAAAAGCAACTCACAAGAAATACTGTAATTAAACTGAATGCATTGGCACTCCATTCAAAGCAGTAATTGGTAGAAAAGCTTTCAATCATCTAACAAGCTGAAAAGGCAAAAAAGAATAGCAAACTGTAATTGTCTCCCTGCTTCCACCTTGCCTCATGTCGACACCTTGATTGCAGGAATCTGTGTAAGGTTCCTGCTGTGAAGGTTTGGTGAAGGCATAAACTGGATTTATAGTTCTCTGTTAAAAGGTTATGCCGTACTTATAACGGTAACATGCGCAGAATCTTAAACTATGCTGTAGGCTATGCAGTTGAATGTAAAAACGGTTACACCGGGGAATATAATTAAAGATGATACGGCCTGATTATGCACAATCTTTGCGTCTGGCATTGCGCTGCTATCAGCGGGTGAAATCTGATGCTCTATCTAACTATCATGGTGGGACTCTGTTAACCCCTTGTGTCAAATATAAATATATTTATGCAGTTGCCAAAGCAGGCCTGTTTTCTTTATCATAGAGAAAAAGGGCAGGAACTGTTCCCACAGCCAGCTCTCCTATTTAGTGGGATGGGATAATACTTCCACTATTAGTGGGTTCACCAGTTCTTCCTTGTAGTTTTCCTGCTGCCTCTGTCCAAAGGCCTGTGAGACATTTCGTCAGAATATCTCACATTTCCCAAAGGATTGAATGGGTTTGTGCCATAGTCTACGACTGGGTGCTTGGTCAGATGCTTTCCTGATCTGAGCTTGCCATTAAGTATGATCCTTCATCCACTGACCCAGGATGATTCATCATCTGTCACCCACACACTGTCACTAGATCTGTCTTTGCTGCTTTGTATCCTCAGTGTTGGGGCCACAGACTGGCTCGGCCATTATTCTCCCACATTATTCTCTAGAGACTGAGTATCTCTCTGAGATTTTCTCTGTGCTGCAATAAATGCATGCACGTCAGGATTATGTTCGGCTGTCAGGATGCTATCAGCTTGTACACTGAGTGTACCGTATGATCACTTCTGATTTGCTGTCGGAGTTTTCCTCCCTTGTTTGTGCTCAGTTTCAGTTCCCATCAGGATGAATTCCATCCACATGCCTTTTTTACTTTTTGGCTTAATATGTTTGTTAAAGCTGCAGGTGTAACAACAGCTTCCAGTCCCACATTTAAAGCTTCTTTTTTTTTTCTTTTTCTTTTTTTTTTCAGTGCTCATGTGTCCTCAAACCAAACACTAGCTGTCACCAAAACACCTTTAGGTCTTGATAAACACAGATGACAGGAATGGACGTTACATCTGAGTTGTAAACATTAAATCGGCTCTTAGGCGGTATATTCTGAACATCCTAGCTGTTTTATTTCCAACACAGTGATTACCATCTGTGACCCTGTTCTAAAAGGCCCAAGGAAATAGTACATGATGCTGAAAGGTGTCTCTTCCAGATGATTTCACTCATGTCATTCACTGTGGTGTCTCTGGTTTGCAGTGCATGTATTCACTTTTTCATCTCCTGTTTTCCCCCATACAGCTCATCTGAGAAGTCCCTGCCTTGGAGAACTGCAGGTATGTCAACTCGAACACTAAAATGATTGACTAGCTATCCCTCTTCCTAACAAAATGTATTTATTTTCACAGCTTAGAGTTACAGGGACAGTGCACATTAACCCTTAGAGACCCACATAGACCCATTTCTGTCTTTTTTTAGGGGGAGACAGGTTGTCTTTAGGGGGAGATTGCAGTCCAACCGTATATGCCACACAGAAGTGGTGTACACCATCTGAAAGCTGATTATTTTAGAGATTCAGATGCAGCTCAGCACTGTGTGTCAAGTGTTTCTAGTCATACATTTTTAATAAACATTGTGTTTTGGTTAGGCACATATTCCAATTTGAAAGACACACAAAAACACACATGATATACTTAAAAACAGAACGGCAATACTGAACGTATAGCAAAGCGTATTCCATAAGAACACATGAAATACTTTAAAACAAGGGCAACAATACATGAGACAAAGCACGCTTCAGGTTATTTGACTAAATTGCAGAATGGGCACACACTTGATTGTCTTTTAACCATGATTTTAATTCCATTTTAAATTACCGATCTACATGGCCTGTGTCTTGAGAATGCTTATTTTAGAAAATTGCCAGTCTCTGATAACTATTGGCAGACTGTTGCAATCTGTTTTAACTGTCCTTTTTATCCATGTGCTATATATGCATTCAGATCATATTTGGTGTCCTCTAAACTCACTCATTGGTAACCTGAGAATCGCACATGGTGCAGTATTTGTCAGACAATTAATGTGGAACAAAAAAATGCCAAATCCATAGAGTTTTACTGTAACATAATGGGGTCACAAAGCCACCTACTGTCTCTGGGAAACATACAGTAGACTTATTTAGGTTTTCTCTCTACAGTTTAGAAGCAACCTGTGGCTCTTTATCTTGTGTATGAAGCTAGCTTACATTCACAAACTATGCATTAATGTCTGTTCCTGTTTGACCTTGATTACACTTTTTGGACCTATTAAGACCTACAGTATGTGGTCAATAACCACTGTTAGAAATAAATACCCATCTGCTTACATATTCTTGCTTTACCTTACGAGGTCCACACTAAATTACAGTGGACTAGTTCTGTTCAGTATCACACTGATTAGATTGCGACATATGTAATATTAGTAAGGCTTAACTGTTCTGCTAAGTGCTTTTGAATCATCATTTAATATTATATTATTATTATATTAAGTGTTATGTGGCTATCTTTGTGTGTGTGTGTGTGTGTGTGTGTGTGTGTGTGTGTGTGTGTGTGT
>CALSCE010010700.1:11511594-11540634 GCA_943593645.1 Bovichtus variegatus | reverse complement strand
GTGTGTGTGTGTGTGTGTGTGTGTGTGTGTGTGTGTGTGTGTGTGTGGCGCAGTACAGGCAATTTTTACATTTCCTCAATCATAACATGAGGCATTTCAACCAAACATACAGTAATGGACAGCCTAAGGCGTATTCTTGTTTTAATATTTATCTAAGCTTTTTCTGCCCACTCCCACACAACGCTATCAGGGACTTGGAGCGTACGGATCTCTCAGACCACTTTGCTCTGTTTGTTTAGTCCACATCCTTGAAGGATCTTCAGCAGAGACCAGATAATGAATTGAATTTACTAATGTATTTCATGGCTTATTAATTGCATAGTGGAACTTGGCAAATGTCTGCAATGGTCATTAATCTTTTATTGTCGACTCCGTCAGAAAAGCCTATGGGGGGTTGTAGTTGTACATATGCACTGGGAATATTAATACGACACAGTTTTCTCATTTGCTGCCCATTCCCCATTTCCTTGCTGAATACATTTCATTAGTGTTTGAACAGAGCCAGGGACAAATCACAATCACAGTTTTGCTTCATATTGATTTCTCATTGTAGCGTAGATGATAAATGGTAGTCAAATGTGGTAATGTACTTTTTCCAATCTAAATGAATTAAAGTCTAAATGTGTGACACAGAGCATAATGAGCCACGTTTGTCTGTGGTGCTTATTGGCCTCATGAGCCACCGTATATCTCCACTGTCCGAGAGTTTGGGACAGATGTGTTGCTGTGGAAACGAGCCTTTTAGCCTCAGGAAATGTCAATGCAGTCGCACCTCATGTCCACTGAGAGTAGAAGACAAGCATCCCAGTATAAAAAGCATTCTCTCGGTTTCTGTCCCGTGTCTTTTTGTTTCACTGCTTCTTCTTTTACAGACATGCATTATTAATATGTCAGCGTCATGTAAAAAAAAAAAAAAAAAAAGACTGTAGTTTTTAAAAATAATTTAAACTCAGGATCGAGCAACATTTTTATATAGAAGATGGCGTGTCTACTGACTCTGCAACATGTTTAAAGAGCAATTTGTAGGTTTAAACTCTTAGTGAACTTAAACTGATGGTTTAAAAAGTGAATATATTATTTAATGTGATTTTTACAAGCCATAATAGCAGAACTTCAAAGGAAAAAGTAGCCAGTCAATGCTAGTTTTGATGCCTGATATGCGATTGCAAATTGTACCACATTGAGAAGTGAATACTCACCAGACACCTGCCCATCTCTCGCCGATGGCAGTTATTTCTTCCCCATTTTTCTTGTTCCTGTCTAGCCGGCTCATAATTATACGGCTGTGGTACTTTATGAATAGGTAATTTCAACCTCACCATTCTCAATATTAGCACTAGAATCCAGATTTATTATTGGTTAACTTGAACCAGCTCTCCATTATGTGATATGTCTGGTGGAGATAAAAAGTCCTGATGTCACTTTGATTTATATCTTTTTCTGAAAATCCAGCTAATTTCCCAACACATTAAATAACTAGAGACAGCCTAAAAGTTGCTCTTTAAATGAAGTAAAACACTTGGAAAATGGAAATGCAATTCTTATGAGCTACAGAAAAGCTGATTCTCTGTGTGGGTGCTGCTGGACTGTAAACTGGACTGTAAAGTATTCTATAGTTTACAATACATTATTAATAGACAAGAAAAAGTACGAGGGTACAGGGTGTTTGACAACTAAGCTTACTAAAGCCGTAGTGTTAAACATCCAACTGCAAAATATGTTTAAAAATGAAAAACCAACAGTGGTAACCTGTGTAAGAACTTACAACTCTACTTTTCAGTGTCTTGGAGAAAAACTAAATACTCTATCCAGAGTGGTCATATTTTGTGTGAAAACGGCACCTTTTAACAACATTGAATTATTACATTTAAGAGATCTAATTATGAATGCCAAAAACTCCTGCGACAGAGGAATATTTGAAGCCAGTAATGTTTCATCTTCAATGTTTGAAAAGGGGCTCGTGTCCTTTTCTTTCTTGCCGTCTCCCTCTCATCCTGTTCCTCCTCTGTTCTGGCTTTTTGGCATCTCATTTATCAAACCGGGTCAAGGCTCAGTATAAAAATCCTGTGGTCTGAAACGACGCACTGTGAGCCAGACATGGAGTCACTGCCAAGATGGAGGGAGAGAAAAGACTTGTTCACTCATGCCATTACTTTCTTTTTAAGGACATATAAATGCCTTTTGATCTTATAGAACTGTCTTGTTGTTTTATGTAAATACTTAAGTAATATAAGTCCCTTGTATCACCCACATGAAATTTTAATGATTTTGAATGCGATCTCTCTCATGAACGTTCTCTCTGTACGTCAGGGCCGTCGCCAAAGGTCATTGGGGCTGCATTGCCTGACAGTTGGTGCATCGCTTTTACACAGCCATCAACCTCCCAAATACTTTTCAAGTAAAAAAAAATGAAAATTGATTGATTTAAAAAATAATAATAAAAAATTTTATAAAATTGCAGCATTCACTGCAATGTAATGTAAGAAAATTCATTGTGAGTACTGAGGAATGTGTGTGTATATATATATATATATATATATATATATATATATTTGTTTGTTTGTTTTAATTACGTCGAACAGTGTGAGATTTCCAGATGGTTTCCTATAACATTTTGTATAGTGTCCTGTAGTAATTCATCTGCAGGCCTATTTATCTGTCGGGGCATGACGGTTTGGACCAGTTTCAGACAGCCTCTCTAGCACAAACGTAATTTAATTCAGATCCAGCTTTCAGGCAACAGCAGCACTGAAGAAATGGGCTGTCAGTGTTGTTATACTTATGAGTAAAGTAGCCTATATTTCTTTTAATACTTTATTTATGGTATGGCGTGTCCTTTTACATACTAAAGACAATGAAGAAACTGGTACAAAAACAGAAAGGAAAAAGTAGAAGTACCCCCGCCTCCCTTAACCCTCATACCAGGGGAAATCAAATGTGCAGCCCAGTTATCAAACATGCATTTAAACAACAAAAAAGCACAGGTGTACAAAAAATAAAAATAGCAACTTACAAAAGTTGCCATGATGCGAGAAGATAACACTGTTATTATACGCATCATCATCTCCATGTGGTCATCTTCTAATCGCAAACATTTCAAATAATATTATATATATAACAACAGTGTGTTTGTGATAACTGTCATCACACACCTCAGAGCTCATGAAATGTCATATGATTCGGTCAAGGTGAGATTTCCAAGGTTATGGGCATCTTGAGGGAATTTGTCTTTTGCACAACGGTTTAGTTGAGTTCCACTGTAATGCTGTTGTTCTTTTTTTGGGTTTAATTACAAATGCATCATGACGCAACAGCCGCTCAACAACAAAATTCCTCCAATATATATATAAAATGAAATAATATGTAAATATTGACTATAAGTCCATTATTTCCCATTACCATTTTTAATGCATAATGAACACTTTAAAGAAATCAGATGGCCGTCTAAGAAGTTTCTTCTGGCTTTGGGACTGTTTGTTTCACCTTTACCCAGCATCTTTTCCTATTTTGCTTCCTAACTGTAACTAGGATGGGTATTTTGTTAAAAATGCAAACCGAGAAATAAAAATAAAGGAGAGACGGTACACAAGAGACAAAGAGTGGGCGAGTGAGAAAGCAAGACTAAAGAGAAACTGAAACTTAAATTTATAATCGTTGTTATTTTAAGCAGGGTCATGTGTTGAATTAGAAATGGCAGCACTGTTGAAAGTGGCACAATTGGCAAGGTGTTTTGCAAATAATGATAATGTCTGATACCGAATGGACTTGCGGAAGTCGCCGAATAAAGGTGTGGGACGACCTTCTCACAGCAGGCCATGCCGAATGTGTATAAGGACAATCTAACCCGAGATCTGCTCGAGTCCCATCTGTAAACGGGCAAACACTCTTAGATCTCAGAGGTGGGAGTGCAAAATGCCAGGTTGTCAAACACCGCACTAGGCTTATGTGTCAACAGATTTGTTCAACAGGTCACCTTGGGCAACAAGGCGGCTTCTAAATGGGATTCAACTCTCATTCTCACACCAGCTAATCGGGCAGGATTTGACAGACGCTGCCTGCCAATGTTTGCCTCCCTGTTCCTCTCCACTTGCTGCGTTTTGTTGTAGTGATTGCGGCGTAACCCATTGACACTGGTCACGCTTAACTAGATCGTGATTACAGGGAAACATTGTGCACAGGGATATAAGAGGGCTAATTCCAGCTCCTGTTTGCCACACTGGTTGTCTCATCAAGGGCGGGATGTAGAGAAATGTTTATATTTAGAGCGTGGCTGTTTACTCGGTTGAAGTGACATGCTGCCCAACTTTGCCTTCCCAAATTAGTGTGACAGTAAAATTTAATGACTCCAACTGTACACAAGCGTGAAACTAATGTTGCAGAAATCATTGTCTGTTATTGTTTCCTCACAACTACATCAATTGTTAACGGCTTTAATGTCTATTATAAGCTCTCTATCCAAAGCCAAAACTCTTAATTGTTTCCGACCTGAAGCGCTTCCTCTGTGTCTGACTCCCTGCTCTGCTGTGTCTTCCCAGATGTCTCCACCTCGGGGGACACCAAGTCTCGGGTGACTGACAGCTCCCAGTCGCCTAGCTACCGCATCAGGACCGAGTCAGAGCAGGTGTCGCTCTACTCCCCGGAGCAGTCCTCCCTCCATGAAAGTGAGGGTCTGTTATTGCCTTCTCTCTATCGTCTGCAGCCTTCTTTTCTCTAACTCGCGACTTCATTTTCTCACCTCAGCGTTGTCCCACTAAATGTTTATAGCACTTTTTCAACTACAAATGATTTCTTCACTTTTCTTTTTGATGATGCAGAAAGCCTGTTTTGTCCTGCACCTTTTTATCTTTTCCATACTTTATACTTTGAATGTCACTCATAACAACTGATCCCTCGTCGCATCTTATGAAAGGCTGTGGCATACTGAATTATAAGGGAGGCAAAACAGTTCTCCCTGACTGCTGTGCCATTTGTCATTAATAATGCTGACTAGGTAAAGGTCATATCTATTATGAAGCCATATATGATTCGTCTGTGTCCTGTTCCTCTAGCACGTCCCTCTCCTCTGTCTGCCTTTTTAATTTTTGGCCTTCTTTCTCTGTCGCACTCTCAGGGTCGGCGGGAAATTCGCGTAGCTCAACTCAAATGAACTCGTACTCTGACAGTGGCTACCAGGATGCCAGCAGCGGCTACCTCAGCAGCCAGAACATGGGCAAGGCTGAGCTGAGAGTGCAGCACTCCTTCCCTGGCGCCGGCACTGGTACCCTGGGGAGGAATACCAGGGCCGAGGGCCAGACTTCAGCCCAGGTACTGCAAGCAATCAGCGTACAACACATTGCTGTGGTTCAGTTGTCAACAAGAAAATAAATATGGTCTAAAGTAAAGGCATGCCCTCTGATGATTTGGTTTGTGTAATGCTGTGTTATTTAGCATGCCTATCATTGCAGAGAATACAACATGATTGTTAATGATTTCATAGTTTCCGAAAGACTGAAGAAGCAAATGCATGAAGCCGTGTTGTTTTCTTTATTACTTGCAGGCTCCAGCAGTCACAACAACAGTGCCTGGTCGTGCTATGCGGAGGGTAAGCTCAGTGCCTTCTCGCTCTCACTCGCCAGCCTACGCCAGCAGTATGTCCCCCTCCCGCGGCTCCCTGCGCACCTCAGTTGGCAGTGCCTATGGCTCCCCCATTGTAACTGAACCCAAACCCCTCTCCAGCATCTTCTCTACAACCTTGCCCTCTGCCCAGCGCACCAGTAACACCGGCGGCGGTAGCAACAGCTCACCCTTCTCCACGCAGAAAAACTCCCCTGCTGCCCTGCGACGCATGGGCTCCACAAACTCTCGAACGGGCAGCGCCAGCCGCACAACCTCGCCCTATCAGGCCTCTGCGGGATCGTCATCAGGCCGCATGGGCTCGCCTCTGACAATGGTGGAGAGCATCAACCCTCCACTGACTAAGCAGCCTACTCACTCGTCGTCTCCAGTCCGGGCTACTATGACCGCCGTGCCCCAGCACTACAGCTCAACTCTGCCCCGCTCCATGATCCACAACACTGACCCTTATGGACCCCAGAGTTACGACATTTACGAGAGGATGACGCGACCTGACAGCCTCACAGGTGCTCAAATACACACACGCACACACGCGCACACACACACACACACACACACTGTCATTTACAGTGCATCAGCTCATCAGCCTGCTCAAACTCACTTACTCTCATATCAGTAGATAATAACTATTTCCAGCTGACTATATAGTTTTGTTGTAGTGTTTTGTATATGAAAGGTCTAAAGGTGTGTGTGTGTGTGTAAATTTTTAATCCAAGCCATAATAATAATCTAAGAATGTATCATTAGTCAAAGTGTATATTACCTTTTTAAAAAAGAAAACCTCAATGTAATGCAAAGTAATAAGTACCTTTTTTTTTTTTTTTTTTATAAAGGTATTTTGTGTTTCCCAGCATGTAAAAGTTTAGTAATTCAACTCTGTAGGATGTCACATAATTGCTTTCCACAAATTCTTCTGAACTTCTGAAGGTAGAGGATTTGTAGTAAGGCTGTAAATATTTGGACTGTGATACATCTTTTCTTGGCTCAGCATACTGACTCTGAAAATAAACAGGGACTGTGAGGTCAGTGGTTGTCCTGGAGTGGAGCCAACACTTAAGTTCCTGCATGAAGACAAATATTAGTTCAAAGAGTATAATAGCCTGCTAATCATAGTTAGTGTTGCTGTTAACAGTAGAACAGAAAAGCAAATCTAGTATTCCAAATATAGTAGTCCATACATATAACATGTGGCTGTGGAGTATTTTTTCATTAAATCATTTGAATTAGTTAAAGCTTTGGAAAACATAGAGAAGACATTTAAAGCAAGGTGAGAAGTTTAACCACCAAAAGAAAGCAAGCTTTTCAGCCGCCAAACTCTTTAAATTGAGCAAGTTTATGAAGAACATTGGCTGATGTAAAGTATAAATGGCGTTGACACAAAGGCACTTTTAGTTTGCAGGTTAGATAAGTGATAAGCAATTTAATTGTATATCTATGTAGTGAAATAACAGAGAAGGTAGAAGAGAACATTTCCACAACACAAATCCCAAAGCCATTACTTTCATGAGTGCATTATCACAGCTATATCGTGGGCACTCACCAAGGACAAAATGAGGTGGCTGTTTAACTATGTGTGTTTGTGTGTGCATGTAATTTAATCAGAACAGTTGAGGAGATCAGGAAGATGATAATTGGACAACCTGCCTCCCCAAACTAGCTTGTGTGTCATCCTTTTAGGACAAGCACTGGCTAATGTTTTCTAGCCCAACGCTTATCTTGTTTAAAACTGGAGCCAACCGATTTTTCCCCACAGGCCGGCCTGTACTGATTCATTCTCACTTTTTAAGGTATCTCCTGTAGATAAGAATGTAGCTTCGACAAATAATAAACGCCACAGTTATTACATAGCAAAACCTAACCTTTGTTCACATGTCAGTGTTTTCTGAAGGCTTTTCAGCTGGATAAAAAGCTCTGAAAGTTGTAATTTGTATCTAGTGCAATTAGCATTCCACCATTAAAAACCCAAGAGCATTTTTGTTTTCCACCAAAATGTTAAAGAAGCACTTGTTCAGCAAATCGTTGTATTATGGTTCCAAGGTTAACGGACTGTTTTCTGCTTGACTTCGTGCTGCCTGGGGATATCTTCAGATGCCCTGGTTGATGACATTCAAGGTGAACATTCGTGGTTGTTATGTGATATCGGTTTCCTCCTCAGTGTATTGTGTCTGCATGTAGGTGCTGCATGTGCACATGTCTTTTTTTATTTGTTCTTGGTTAAATAATCATCTTCAACTAATTTCCATCTTTACCATGTTGATTGTAGTCTTACTACGTGTGTGTATTTCTTACTTGCTGATTTATTACTGTGGTTTACCTTTTTAAACTTCAAAAAGGTAATAAAAACAATGCTGTTAAACATGACAAAAGATAAATATATATATATGATATGATATATGTCTGCTATATTAGCAAACATACTAATTAGTAAAATGTCCTGAGTTCTTGTCATGTGTAGTAATAAGTGAAGATGCAGACACGGTTTGACTGTAGAACTATGACGAGGATTTAGTTATGGCCTTGGTGCTGGCTTATAAGTGAGTAAACTTTTCATTCTTTGTCTACTCAGTGGGGTGGTACCTTTTTTTTTTTTTTTTTTTTCTTTCAGACAGTCAAAGAGGGTTGTTGTGTTTCCCAGCCTTCGGTTGGCACACGTCACCTGTAACACATGAATCTGCTTTTCATCGGACTTTAGAAATCCAAACCATCTTTAAATCACAGGGTGTGACCTGTTGTCGCCAGAATTCTTCATCTTATGCGTTAGCCTTCTGTCAGGCATTAATTTGTCTGGGCGGTTTGCAGGTTCTTGTAAGTAGGCAGTTACGTCACATAGCGCTGAGTGATGATGTCTCAAGCAGACACAAATGGGTTTTCAGTCTCTGTCCTCAGCCGAGTGAGACACCAGCCTAGTTCTTCTCTCGCTCTCTTAGACTTGGTGTATCCCTTTCTCTCACATGCACTACAGTGGAGCACAGTTATTTGTCACAAGTGCGTGATGAACCATAGTGGAAGGAAATTGGATGATCACGTGATCAGACTTAGTTGCAACGCCATCCGACAGCCTAGCCTGGATCTTGTTTCTGTTGGTGGTTTTCCCTCCTCACCTCTCTTTTGCTCTGTCACACATTGTATAGTTTCCTTTTGTTTTCTTTTCAGCAGCCTTTTATCCCTTTTACTTGTGTTGTCTGTCTCCTATCTTGTGCTCTTCTCTTTTTCCCCCCAACACCCACCAGGCTCCCCTCCCTCCGCTGTCATTGGCAGGAAGTCGCACTTTCCCTCTGCGGCTGAAAAATGGAAAATGTAGATGAATTGTCCCAAATAATGTGCCCATTACCCGTGATGTCCATTTCAGGGCAGAGTGGGACAAAGAAAGCGCTAGGGAAAATGGCACATCTGCGTGTGTGTGTGCGTTCTCAACTTGACAGCCAAGCCCCAATGTTAGTTTTAACCGTGGTTCACTTAATTTCTTCTACAGCTACTCTCACTTTTAAGTATAACATATTTTCGGGTGATAATTCCCATTCTCCTGTTTTGTCTGGAGAGGATTTTTGAAAATGATTTTTGTTGAGGAATGCAGTCAGCTGCCTCCATTTAAGTGTTTGTTTCTCCAGAGCAAGCACGCGCCAAGCACACCACCGCCCTTCATCTAGCCTCTGCCAAGTGCAATCTGTTAAAGCCACGGTGCGCGGGCTGAGAGGGAGAATTAAATGACTATAACGCACCAGGAATGTGGGCCATTCATCCTCAATAGACAGCAGTATGTTATTTCTTCCTGACAATTTGCAGATGCTTTTTAGAAGTGACTGCAGCCCCTCTACCAGGGGAGTAGAATAAAGAAGGCAGACAGATTAGTCCCCTCTAAGGTTGTTTGAATGTTGCTACTTTCGGGAGTCGGGCTGCTGAGTGGGAGAGATATGCACGAAGGCTCCTGTGCCAGGGAGATTCTGTCCCTGTCACTCGGTCACAGCCGGGCTTTACATGGGATGAGAAGTCTCTGGTGGTCCTAGACGGCCTCATTAACCCTCTTTTCATTTTCATCCTTTCTTTTCCTCCCCCTCGTATAATTTTCTCCCCCTCGTATAATTTTCTCCAGCTTTCTTCTTTGCTCCCGCCTTTTGCTTGTGTCTTCCCACTACCTCCTCTCTCTTCATATCCTCACTCCCCTTTAAACCTTTGAACAAGAGAAGCTGAACTGATTTCCTGCCAAGCTGCTGCTATGGGCTATTGTCCACTGCCACAGAGTGAAAGGCTTCCTGGGCTATTGAGTGTGCCACTACAGCTCACAGCAGCAGCAGCATTCAGTTTTACTCCTCTACTCTGCAAAACAACATGCCTGCCATTTCAGAGTATTTGTTTATATGTAATTCGTAGTTAAGTTTAGTTAATAAATAGAATCCAACCTAAAGTATTTTTTGCAGCTACAATGTTTCCATTAGAAAAAAAAGCCACAAGAGAGGACACTAAAAGCTAAGAGACTTTCACCCTTGAGTGCCAAAAACCCTCTAAGCTGCTCTGAAAGCATTGCATTAGGTGACTCATTGATTTTATTAAATGGTGTTGAAAAATAATTTCTTTTAAATGGCTGATTTAAAAAAAAAAAAAATAAATAAATAAATAAAAAAGTAATTTAAATTCCATCAAGTAATTCTTGAACAATGAAGAACAAACCTGGAAGCAGGTGTGGAGTGGGACTGATGTTCAGCCTGGGAATTAAACAATGTAGAGTGGCCCACGAAAGGATGGGAGGGGGAGGTGGGGTGCTATTGGTAGGTGCCAACCTGTTGCATAGGCAAAGTAGGCAATGTTTTTTAATTCAAGGAGATGCCTGTGATCCATGCTGTCATACGTATATGTGTTACAGTGTGGAAGCTAAACAGACAGCCAGTGATTACATAAAAATCTGAGAAAACCTTTATTTAAAGTTTAACATAATCTTGACAGTCAAGTTTGTATTTTGTAAAAGCTGCTTAGCATCGAATAGCTTGCACTTGCATTCATCACCTGCACGCACTGTACGCCTTTATTATAAAGTTGAAAGGAATACTGCAATACCTGAGCAGGACTACAACTGTTCAGACTTCAGCTTTAATGTTTAAAGAAATGTGAGTTCTCAGCTCTTTTTAGCCAGTACAACATCTGGATTGCTACCTTTTTATTAAAAGGAAAAAAAACACTCACCATTCATTTAGTTAATTAATTCTCTTGTGCATTTTTCATGTAGCTCGAGGTTAGCAGGGTCCTTTGACCAGCTGCCTGATGCCCCCGCAGTGCTCAGCTTCTTAATAGATCAGTGTTTCAGAGGTCAGCCTCAGTCTGGCCCGCTATCTACATCTAAAATCTTCACTTGCCTTGCAACCAGAGGCCCTCTGCTCCCACTGGAGGAAAACATTCTTATTTATTAATTTCCTCTGTCTCAAACTGTGACAAGAATCCCTCATTTAGCTGGTTCTGCATGGCAGAGTTGGTGTTCAGCAGCAGTCTTCGCCTGAGCTCGTGCTGTTGGAGAGGACCCAAGTGACGTGAAATGTGCAATGAGCAGTTAGTTGCCAGCTGTATACTGGTCCGCTGGGCTTCACAGTGTAGTGAGCTTAACGGATGTGAGGTTTAACACAAACACAGAAACATAGGCATTCAGATCAAAAATGGAGATTAAAGAATAAAGCAATCCTGAGCCACCTTGTCTTCTACTTTTCATTGTACCTGAGTGTCTTCAATTTCTCTTTAGCTTTAAATGATAGCTTAGTTCACGACACATTCACGACATCTCCAGATAATAGTCATGCTTTACAGTGAAATCATGACCATTATTGTACCTTTTTGTCACAATAAAACATTCACCTCACATTTAATTTAATCAAGGGAATGATTAGCCGAATCATGCTGTAATTGTGGTCCATCTTTTATGCATTAGACCTTTTTATATTATTTAGATTTTGCAACTTCACAACTCATCATCCATCTCCTACATAGCAACACTCAAGTTAATACGGTCTCAAAAGAAATCCTTTTTTTTACCTATTGCTTTTTAGTTTTATTGCAAATTTCTCCCTGTTAACCGTAGTGGGGAGTGTGTAGACCAACAGGCTCTTTTAAACGCTAAACAATGGGCTTTTACTGAGATTGTGTAGCATGCAGGGTGATTTTAATACTCCTTGACTATTGGGAACAGACGGGACTTACATGAATGGTCATTTCAGCACTTTGAGGTGTCACATACTAACATTGAAAACTCCAGAAACTCCAGTTCATGTTAGGAGTTTTAGGCATTTTGAGTTTGGTTGATTAAGGGAATGATGGCTGATGGGGGAGGAGTCTCGTGGCCGTAAGTCTTCTTTATATGGACGGACTCGGAGCTACAGATATTGTTGTTGCCATTTTGCTGTTATTGTTTCACATCTGGACTGAATCGGAGTGAGACGGGACTTGCTGCTTCACTTGCCCCCGTATGTTTGTAATAGTGGCTTTTGTGTAAAGTATTTTTAATTAGAACACTCACCTGTGTGTTACTTTTTTCTCAACCATGTCGGGTTAGCTTGTTGCTGATTACAGAAGCTTTGTCCCTTATCGCACATTTCCCAACATCTGCTCTGGTCATGCTCTGATTGGTTCACATTCTTCTTGGTCAAACACCATCGGCTCTTGTTGGCCTTCTTCAGAAGCGGTTTTTACCTTTTTTAGTGAAGTGCAGTATTTACTATTTGCTCCCACATATTCCTCTTCAACAAGAAAAAGACCACTGGCTGACAACACCAATACAAAACAAAGTAGTTACAGTTCCTTATCACACATATTATCAATTTAGATTGTTTAATCAGATTCACAGTGGCAATGCTTGGCTAGTTTTTTGTGCATCCCACAGACTGTGTAAAAAAGATCTCTCCACAATGTTCTCTGCAGTACAAAGAAAGACTACTTACTATTTATTTAAGGGCACTACATGACATAAGGCAAATGCATGCATTGGTTTTTCTCGGTGCTAGTTCTTTCAAAGTTGGCTTTGTGTGTCGAAGCTTTCTAACTTTATAGAGAATTGGAAATGAGCTTTGAATATGTACCCTCTTGTACTTTAATTTTTCCCTATACCAGCGGGTGTGATACTTTTTTGGAATACATATAGCTGAGGTACAGTGTGTATGTCAGCTTTACATAACGTGGATTAACAATACACAGACACATGGGGAGCTAATAGATCTTTTTAACTGTTGCTGTCTTTTTTTATTGTTTTAAAGAACCATGGTTTTTTTTAGCCGACTCATGTATTGTTATTAACTATCATAAATGTTGTATGTATACATTACTTACAATCATATCCTCAAGCGTACGGTGTCATTTCCATTTTTTTTTTTAAATACATTTTTCCTCTCGTTTATTTATACCCTTTCACTGGAGAGAGGTCAGAGTGAGTGTCACGTTTTTGTTAGTGTTGCATTATTGTTGTATGGTAATGCAGAGCAGACTTTGCATATCAGTGAACCGCATCACCATGCAATGACACTAACTTTGACAACAATTAAAGGGGACATGTCGTTTACTGTGATTGATTACCTTTATCAAGCAAGTATCATGTCTCTAAAACTGATTTTCATACCCCAACAGAATAAATGGAAACCCAATGGCGGCCTAGAAAGTAGAGAGGAAAAACAACTCTCCTCCTCTTTGTTTTCTTTACCTTTACTTATTTTGCACTTTGATACGTTTTAAACATTTAAATGATTCTGTTTCAAGAAAGAAACATTAAATAAGCTGAAAGTCATTCTGTGTCTTCCTCAATACCACTTTGATGGGACACATGGGAGTGGAATGAAAGGGCCCAAACATTTGACACTTAACTTATCAAATTGTCTGTGTAATCAAAAGACCATTCTGCTACTAACCACTTATCTGCTAATTCATCTCCAGGAATGCGAAGCTCATACGCCAGTCAGCACAGCCAGCTGGGCCAGGAATTAAGGCCAGCCATGTCCCCAGACCGCCACATTGCACCAATCTACGAGGATCGGACGTTCCAGGGCCCGTTGTACCGCAGCCCCAGCCAAACCCAGCAGGGCACCCTCTACAGGAGCACCTCAGGTTGGTCCCACTTTATTCAGATGGTAAAACCCAGGAAGAAAGCCAAAAACAAATACAAAACAAAGCACCCACTAAGGACACGACACCGTTATAACACGGTATTCTTGGAAGTTTGTGAATTGGATGGAAACAATCAAAGCCTTGAAAGTTTTTGAAAATAGACATGTATAGACATGGGTCATTGAAAGTGCTTGAATTTATATATGTTATGCAAGAATAGAAATTGAAGTTTGTTTCATATTTGTTTTACTTAACGTTTGTAAATAGGCTACTGCACCTACGGTAATTAACATTGATCCGTGTCTCAAACTATGCTGTGTTGGATCCATGAATTTGAGGGAATTGGGCCTGGAAAGTTCTTGAAAAATCCTTGAATTTGAGAAGGTATGGGAACCCTGGAAAAGTGACTTGATTGAGATTCAGACATTTTAAGTGTTACCGTTTTATATCACTAGGGTTAGGTGTTGAAAAGGTCTTCAACTGGTAACCAGAAAAAGATGTTGGCTAGCAAGTTTAGGATTGAAAACGACAATATAAAGTAATTGTCAGTATACTATATAAAATTAGGAGGTTTTAATCCAAAATCTGCAATGTCCTCATGTTTTGTCTTGCTATATTCATGTGATTTTGCCTGCTGGATTGTTGGCACAACAAAACGGCAACAGAAGTGACGGTACAACAATCCTTAAAGCTCTGTGCTTCCCAACCCCTGGGCTACGGACCGCTACCAGGCCAAGTAATATTTGCTGGCAGGCCACAGGGAAACATGATGATTCGCCAACACTGAATAATAATTTTAAATCTTTATAGGCTATATGTGCGCTTTGCACAGTCCGTCTGATTTGGATCTTCAGTTTGTCATCAATACGGGAGGTAATCATCAGTCATTAGCTACTTGATCAGCACAAACTGTGTTCCTACTACTGTTTCACCTAGGTAGCCAAAACTATAATATTGAACGGGAATTTGAGAGAATTTGGTGACGGTTAGTTTGGTCATTATTTCTTAGCTTCTGCCTCGTAGGCCGATCTGCAACAATGTTATCAATATAATTGTGTGTGTGTGTGTGTGTGTGTGTGTGTGGTCTTATTTTCCTGCATTTTCTCTCTGACTCTGTATCATCATACAGGTCAAGATCAGCTCTCTCATAATATTTTCATTTCAAGTAGACACATCAAGAGCACTTTCTTTTTGTTGTCTAGTTGAGCTGTTCCCTTTTTCCTCAAATCTCTCAAAGTATTTTCCATCTAGTCTGTGGCCTCCTGACACTGCTGTATTGTCTTCTTTGGGGAACACAATTTCTCTGTCCATCTGCCCTTTAGCTCTACTGCTACCTATGTCGATGTCTTTCTTGCTTTTTTGTCTCGCTTTCTATTTTTATTTCACTCTGTCACCCTCTCCTTCCCTGCCTCCCTTCCGTTCCTCCCTCCACTGTGAGCAGAAAGGGTGAGACATGAGTTAATGGGCAGGTACTGATATGTCATCCTGCCACAAAGGAGTCCATTACCCGTGTGACACAATGAGAATGAGAAGAAGGATGGCGGGGCCAGGGGACAGCTTGGTTACCCACATCCACATCTCATCCAGCTCTCCTGATGTTCGCATTCTCTTCTCATCCTCCCTCCTGCCATTGGATACACATGCTTGGTTTGCACTGACACACTCTCCATTCAGCCTTCTCCTTGGCACACAGGAGATCTGCTAAGACCGATAACTTCACTAATAAATGCTATTGATGCTGCAAAGAAGCCCCCAGACGAGCCATTTATAATGTGTTTATGCCAGCTATATTAAGAAAAGAGGCGTGTAGGGCAAAGCTGGAAGGGTTGTTCAATATGGAGTCTTTGTAAGGGCTACCTTGTTAAAAATCCAATTTGATCCCAGAGTTTTCTTTGTTATGTTGTGAAGTGAAATTTCAATGGGCCATTTACCCCCCCACCAACTTTCCATGCATTTTTTTATTTATTAATTTTTTCTGGAAGCTTGCACTGTATTTCTTTTGTGCAAGTGGGTGCACAATGTGTATGTTAAGTAGAAATATTGATCCTTTGCTGAAAAGATGAGGAATGGAATCCAAATAGTTGTGGTATAATTGAAAAGCTACACAATGTTGTTTATAATTTGTCCTCCTGTGTCTTTGGCTCTATTTTGGGAGATGGCCATATTGCAGGACAGTGCTGCTGCCCAACATAGAAGTGCACTCATGTGAGAAATTGTGTTTTTGGTGCAGCCTCACAAGTTGACGTCTTGGTTTCTGGTGGGAGGGAGTATGAGCACGCACATGCCCAGTCCTGTTGGCACTCTGATAGTGATCTGACCAGCGCAGCGCTGCCACACATCACGTGGCTCGGGTGAGGAGGAGGGCTAAATCCAACCAGCTTGTTTATGCAGTTCTGTGTTTGTGACCCACTGTGTTAGAAAACTAGGTCATAATATGACTTGGAGCGAATGGGGAATGACTACTGAAACGAGATTCTGTCAGGCTGAATATTGGACCCTATTTGGAAAGGATGCCTGTTGTTGCATGTTTTTGATGCTTCCGCTCTAGTGGTGTATTTCTGACAAATTTTGGCGCTGGTCATGGTTTACCGTTACCCCTCTGCTGTGTTTGGCAAAGTTAGCCTAAGAACACAGTGGCGCAAAGGAGCGAGAAGGCGGTGAGGAGAAAGCATTTGTGGATCATCGAGCAGGTTGAGTCCTCCTGTCCTCTTTGAAAAGCAGCAGGATCCCTCCGGTTAAACACAATCTTGTAAAAACAAAACGACATGCAAACAGCCCCTTGAAGAAGAAGACTTCTGCTTTGTGGAGCCATGGGAGCTTTGTTTTATCCTCCTCATTAATTGGTTCCAGGTTTCAGAATTTGCTGAGTCTGACGGAACGGCCGCATTTTTGTATTTTCAGCTTGCTTTAAAGTAGTATGCTACCGGCATTCATAGCTCAGAGTTGAGCTGAAAAGGTTTGAACGCTGCTTATCTCCACCAACATGGCTTTAAAAAGCTCACTTGTGTGTTTTGTCTGTTTTTAGACTTTTGATTTTTTTTGGCCCTTCAGGTGTGGGGAGTCTCCAGCGGACGCCCAGCCAGCGCAGTACCATGATCTACCAAAGAAACAACTATGCTCTGAACACGGCAGCCACCTATGCTGATCCGTATCGCTCAGCACAGTATCGGCCCTCCGACCCCAACTACATTCGCCAGGCTGTGGTCATGGATGATGGTGCCACACGCTCACCCTCAATAGACAGCATTCAGAAGGATCCCAGGTATGTCACATTTTAGTGTAATGTTTCTAAACTACTAGATGTAGTCAGTGGTTAGTAGCCAGCACAGTGTAGCAGGAAACTGAAGTCATCCGAAGGGACTACTTATGCTTACAAGGCATCACTGTTCTGCTGGGTCAACACCGGTGTCCTCTTACTATTCAAACAGGGAGCCCCCTGGGTAGTCACATGCAGCTCTAGCTTTTAAGCTGCCTCTACTATGCCTGGCCTCTTTACAATAGACTCTCGCATACACTAAAGTGCTGCGTCTGCTCTTGTCGTACAGACATGTGTAAGCGTAGAGAGTGGGTTGACCTCTGCAGTAAACCCCTGACCTTGCACATTGGGAGCTTTGTTTACACTCGTGTATGTTGCTGTAGTGTAACTCCTTGAAAAGAGTGCACCAGGGGGAGCCACCATGACCATGGTCCTTTCAGTAAGTGCATCAGAGTAAAACTTTCTCCTAGAATATTTAACAGGATCTCTGTCCAGGGAAATTCACCGGTGGGTTTTTCAGCTTTGTGCTGTGATATAATAAATAAGGACTAAAGGAGTTTGACCAGCTCAGGGTCGTGCATATCTGCCACAAATCAAACACCAGCAATCTAAATATGTCACCTAGTTTTGCATACGTGTATGGAGAAGACAAAAGTAACATGCCAGCAGAATTACATTAGTATTAGTATTTCTATTGACTTGTTAAATACTTTTATTCAAGAGCAGTCTAGAGAGGATGCATTGCTCACTTCCTTCTTTAGTGTGCTGCATACAGAAAAGCAGCAATCCAAGTGTGACCAAAGTGCATTGTTATATAGAACCGGATGTGAATGTAATTTCCTCGGCTTATCGGTTTGCCCTGAGGTGCTAAAGTATTTATTTTGAGGGAAGCTGGTTGAGTTTTTAAGAAACCAACTTTATTTCTGCCTCTGTCGTCACGCTGATACCTTTTGCACCGCACCTGTAATTGTAGGGAGTTTGCTTGGCGTGACCCGGAGCTGATGGAGGTGATTCACATGCTGCAGCACCACTTCCCCTCTGTGCAGGCCAACGCAGCCGCTTACCTGCAGCACCTGTGCTTTGGCGATAATCGAATTAAGTCTGAGGTTGGTATTGTACCACTCAACCACCTAAACTTCTGGTAATTAGTACACATTATGCACACATTTTGTGCTTTCATCAGTGCCAATTGTGTCATGTTTAAAGGTAAGCTGCAGTTTATTACAACTTATTGTTTATTTTTGGAAGTTCCAGCCATTTGTTCTGTCGAGCAACATCGTTAAAGCTTGGTCCAACAGGGCAACAAGCACGAATTTCCAGACGGTCAGACAAGTCGTAAAAAATACCCCAAGATTAGATTTGATTGTTTATTAGGATCTCTTTTAACCCAACTGTGCTATTCTTCTAAGAGTCATCAAACCTCTACAAAACATCACTTTAATAGATACAAACAGATACAAACTGCATGTAGACAAGTAAAACGCACACAATTAGCCCCTAGTGGGTTCAGGTAGTTTATTCCACCTTTGACAAGCCTGAGCTCTAATCTTGGCCTTGGCAAGACATAATTTGTGCCTGTGTTTGTTCTCGTATTGACAAAATGTCTATCTCTCAAGAAGAAAGTAATAGACTGTTATTTGGAAGAGAAAAAAAAGGGCAAACATTTACAAATACAACTCAAACGTCCATCACAGTCCACAGATCAACATTCTGGTTTCAGCTTGACCTTCCATACTTGCTTTAGTTGTGAACGCTCAGTTTTCCTGTGCAGTGAGAGATTATGGCTCACTTTCAGTTTTACCCCCCAATAATGTGGTAGCTAATCTGCCAAATCCTCTGGCTAATCTCGTTCTTTCTTGTTGCTTGATGGGGCATATTTCTAGAGCTCTTGTCCTGCTTCAAAGCCCCAGCGATTACTTTGGTGAGTCAATGTCATCATATTCAATAGAAGTGATGGCTGGAGCTACAAAAATACAACCAGAGTTGTCGATCGGTGGGTTGGCCCACCACTTTAATCCAGACTGAAATATTGCCACTACGATTGGAAGGATTAAGATAAAACATTTGCACATTCATGATCCCCAGAGGATGAAGCCTCGACTGCAAATGTACATGCATACACATTCACACTCCCTCAAGCCCAATGAGAAAACACTCGCAGCACACAGTTAAAATAGACGCACAGGAATCCATTTTTCCACAGTTTTCTCCCTTCAAATATTAAAGGTCAAACTTGTCCTTTCTCAGCTTTAAGCAGAAAGAGGAATAAGACGTCAAAGCATTTTTTTTATTCTTGCATGCCAAATGTCAACATGGCCCAAAATGATTCATACTATATAATGAAAAGCAGGAATCTTATTTTGATAGAGCTATCTTTTTCTAGTACGTTTCATTCTTCTCACCAGGTGAAGATGTTAATTAAGTCTTTTAAACTACCACCTTCTTTAGTGAAGACTTTTTTTTTCATAAATTTGCATTACTTCCAAATAATTTGTATCTCAGTATGAATAAATTCCTTGTGCTTGGATTCTCTTGTCTCATGAATACATTCATGATTTTCTCTCCACGGTATATAAGCTGAAAAAGAAATGCTGTTGGTGGTCAGAATCGTTTCCCCGACTGATCTCACTCACATTGTCCATAGGTGTGTCGACTGGGGGGAATTAAACATCTGGTGGACCTACTAGACCACAAGGTCCTCGACGTCCAGAAGAACTCGTGTGGAGCTGTGAGGAACCTCGTTTATGGGAAGGCTATGGATGAGAACAAGGTCGCTGTGAGGAACGCAGGAGGTATCCCAGCTCTGCTCCGCCTGCTGAGAAAGACTGTAGATGCAGAAGTGCGGGAGCTTGTCACAGGTAAGTCAGCATGTGTGAAGGATATATCTGCACTTTAAAACTGCGAGGGTCGTTTTTAGCTTGATAGTTTGCCCCACATCTTTGAGGATGTGGGCATGTGGTGTTCATTCGGTTTCTTTATCCCTCCACCCCACTTTTACATTCTTCCACATAACATCATCGACTATAAAGCTCCTCCATTTGGAATGAAAAGAAAGCAAAATTACACTTCCTGTCATCTAGGGCTTGAACTAATAATTATTTTCATTACCAATGAATACATTTCAGAAATATCAATTTTCAGTTCAAAGTGGAATCTTCATATTGCTTGTGCTTTTTCCAAACCCAAAGCTATTCACTTTACACTCATTGAAAATAGAGAAAAGCAGCAAATCATCACTTTTAAAAGGCTGGAACCAAAGAATGTGTAGCGTTTTTGCTTGGTTAATAACTTGACGCAGCTGTATCTGATATTTCAACTATTCCAAAATCAGATTATAATGTGAAAGGAGGCACTAGTAATGATGAACCTATAGAGTATTAGCACCTAAATCAGCAGCTCCCCCTGGCTTTACGCAGCTTTATAGCGGGTTTCAGCTCATTGTATAACTGTTAACCGTTATTGGAATATTATTTTTGTGGTTCACTGTCACCCCACTGTCTAGTCTCTGAATGCTTAATAGTTAACCATACAGTGTTCACCGAGGTGAGGTATGAATTAAGATATTCTGACTAAACAATTAAACCGACTGCTTACGTGGTCTATCCTAAGAGTATGATTGTCATAGTAACTGACTCATAGAGGCTTTTCCTTTAGTAGCTGCCACTGCTGTCGCTACTGCTTATGATACACGCAAAGAAATGAAACCTATTTTCCACAGCATTCATATTCTTTTATTACATTGGCTGCGGTGAGATTTAGCTCCGTCTCTGTTTGAGAACAACTTTCCTTGACAGTCTGCTTGTCAGTCTCCTCCTCTCTGCATTGCAGCTCAGTTGTATTTGTGTGTAGTCTGAGCTCTGCAAACAGGGTATACATCCATGTTGTATAGGATCAGGGTGGAGCACTACAGAAATAAGCAAGCCAAGACATTTGGCTCCCAGGTGGCTGAGTCAGCTGCTTGAGCTGGACTCCAGCCCCCGCTCTACTAATATGCTCTCGGGTTACAGTCCAGCAGTAAGGAAAACAATACAGTGGGAGTACGAACACAACATTCCGTAGATTTTTATATTGTCTTCAGTTCCCTGTTTCAATTAAGTGTCTGCTTAATTTGCGTAACACATGCCAAAGGATTAACGTTTTAAAAGTGTGTCTTCTAATTTGTCGCTTGTATAATTAAGCACACTGGAGTCGATGGCTGGCGATCATTAAAATTGCTTTCGCTCCCTTCATTCACGTTTCAAAAAGTTGTACAGACGTGTTGCCCAACCCAAGTCGGCAGCTTTAATGTGAGCTCTGTTTAAGTTGTTCCCCTTTCATCCACTAGCCTAAGAGCCTGCTGTGGGTAATTGGTAGTGCAGGCCCTAGGATGGGGAGCAATTAGAAAAGGTCAGAAGAGCTACATCACCTCTGGTTAATTACGGCAGATGAGAACAATCCACAAAAGAGCTTTCAGCTGGATGACGAGGTCATCCCACCCACACTAAGGCCTTAAGTGGAGCAGACAGCAATCATTCACTCACCACTAGCTCTTTTCTACTTATAAAGCACTGTTTGGGCAGTATTGTGCATAGATTTATAACCCCTTCAAAGGAAGCATCAGTGTTGTTGGAGCCGGTGAGGAAGCCAGCCAGGTGTCAGAACTTCCCTTTTGTGTCAGCGGCTCCTTCTCGACTCCGCTGGGAGGTCGAGGTGTCACCTGTGCATCGTTAGAAGTAGCTACAAGAACAGGCCACCCCCTGCTCCAGGTCAGAGGTCGTGTTGTGGGGAAACCCAAAGATCTTGGCTTCCCTACCTGTCTCGTCTCCAAGCAGCTGTTGTGGTTATTGCTCTGTCCTGAAACAGGCCCTCAGTTCAAAAGGCTAAAACTCACCGCACTGTCAAAAGCAATTTTCTGTTACCCTTTGTTATGTATTACATGGCTCCACTTATCTTGGCTTTAGTTTGGCAAACTCGACTACTCTTAATCACAATTTCATTGTGTTTGAGCTTTTGAGAGTCTGTGTGTTGCCCTCTGTACGACTGAGTGCATTTAAAGATAAATTATTTGTTCTTGCAGAAAAAGATTTTATCAAATAAAAAGTCTCTCATTCAGGAGCACATCGATATGGCTGGTATGCACTCACCGCTTCGTCTAAACTCCTCATCTGTTGCTAGAAAAGACAAATCCCTGGATCTAGTTTGGTTAGGCAATGAACTTAAGAAACCCCTCGTCTCCTCTTACATATAGAATAGTTCTAGCCGGTGCTTAATAACCGTGTTCTTCCTGTACTATTATCATCTGTAACTTAAACTGCAGTCTACTGTAGCTTTTATTGTCTTTGTTTCTATAATTTTACTTTCTGCTGTGGAGATTACGAGTTGCAGCAAGCCTGCTGGTATTTGACCACAGTGCTTTATTTGATGCCATTTGTGAACATGCCAAATTAAGTTACATCTGGAGTCAGCTGCACCTTACCAAAATATAGCAAACTCTGTAAGATTAAGACTTGTTTTTACAGCTCTAAACCTGCAGACCAACATTATCCTGTGTTTTTTTTTCTCCAGTCCTGGTCTTCATAAGACCAGATATTATTTGATCCAATCAACACCTTAAAAACACCCTTTTTTTTGGAAACTGATGAACTTTAAATATGTAGAACTTTAACTTTTTTTTAAAACTAAACACTACTGTGAAAAAGTTCAACTTCTTCCTATTTACAGAAAGATTAACAGAACAGCATCAGCACACACAGACCCAGCTGCCCAGTGTTGGCAGTGATTGCTGCATTTGTTTTGTTAAAGAACAAATATTGAGGAGGTTAAGACCTTTTGATCAAATGAAAAAGGAGAAATGGAATTTGATCCAAAAAATAAATCCAGTTATAGCTGTAAGGAACTTCCACTGCATGAGGGAGAAAATGAGAAACGCCTACTAACCTCAAAAGTACAGACCAAGCCACTTGTCTGAGGTTTAGTCGATGCAGCATTGACAAGTTTCCTGTTCAGCTCCCAAAATTTGAAAGGTTAATAAATTGGGCGTTTTTGAATGATCAGCAGCTTTTCACAGAATGAACTAAATGCCCACCCAGTTACTGCAGCTGACAAAGTCGATGACATGCTGACCTCTGGTTTAAGAGACAAAGATCAAAGAAGCAGTCAGACTTTTTTGGAACCAACCAACAAACTTTCTATTTAATCTGTGTGTCTAGTAGAGCTTGTTGTTGGTTGTGTTCAGCCTTGGTTAGCACACATACTAGAAGCATGGAGAAACTGCTATCATGTGCCATCAAAAGTGGATAATGCACTGTGGTCTACTGTGCAAAAACAAGCAGCTTTTAGTTTTACAGTGACATGTAAATGATACAGCTTTGAACATATAGTAGACTATTTATGTGCCATATTGAATTTTTTTTTAATGTTTTTGGACTGATTAAAGTCACACAGAACCTAGTTGATATTGGAGTCGTTGTAATTATTATAAAACATTGAGCTCAGCTCAGCTTTTTTCAATTCAGTTCAATACAAATTTATTAATCCACAAAGGCAATTTAATTTGGGCAGGTAAAAACATTCAAGACACATACATATGCACATTCAGACAGACATTTAAATAAAATTTAAAAAAAGCCGTAGAAGCTAAAAATGTTTGGAGATAAAAAAATATATGTTGTACTCTCAGCTATGAGCCTGATATCTCATTGTGACACGATGTAATCAAAATGATCAGGAAAATTAAAATAAGAGAAAAATACTGTGAGAAACCTGTTTAGGAACGTAAACCGGTTTGTAAGTTCAGTGTTGTGATAGTTTGACTGTTAGGTAGATGGTGTAAACTTTGGGCCCTGACACATAAAGCCAACCTCAATACTTTGTGACCTCAAGTTGTCTCTTATAGACCATTCTCCCCTCTAACCAGTCGTTCTTCACTATCAAGTATACAATAAAGGCAAAAATGCCACAAAAAAACAACACATTTAACCACTGCCATATATATTCTGCACCTTTTTGTAGGATGAATTACCTCATCATTGTTCTCTATCCCATTTTTATGCCACTATGAATCTGTTTAAGCAGTCTCTTTTATGTGCTCGTAACATGAATGAGAGTATGTCTAATAAAAAGTTGCACCCGGTACTGTAAAGTTTTTACATACAGTTTGCTCTGCGCCGTTGTTGTCAGCCTGCAGTGTTACAGAGAAAAAGCAAATGCGGAGGTGAAAAACAAGGGAAAAATTGCAATAAAGAGGCGGCATTGACTATATATATATATATATATATATATATATATATAAAATATAGAGAAAGATATATCTATAGAACCTAACCACAGCTGAGCTTCCTTCCTCTAAATGTCCATCTAGTTTTCAGTTAAGTAAGCTCTTGGATCAATGCTTCAAAAGCTGTTAGAGACAATCTAACCAGCTTTTTATATATATATATATATATATATATATATATATATAACATTTATTTTTTACATCTCTGTATCGAGCCTCTCCCTCCTCGTGCTCTCTGGAGTTTAGCTCTGGATACACTATCGGCCCTGGTGTCACAGCAGTGTTTACATTGGGTCGGTGTTTCAAAACTAGGTCAAGGCACCTGAGAACATGAGCAGAAAACACAGTTTAGGACACACAGACACACACGCACACAGATCTGCTCCCTCTGACTGTCAGATATGACTTATTGCCACTGGTGTAGCACCACTGACAGCGTTGTCAGACACACCTCAGTGAATTTGCCTGTTGATTTCTCCGTCAGCCACCGCAGGACCAGCCTGAAATCCTGCAGAGAATGTTTAATTTCTACAAATTGACATTAGAATGGGTTTGGAGGAACTAAAGTGGGACTGCGGAGTTTAAAGGACCGGGGAAGTTGGTCAGTAGGCGTGAGAATGTATGTGTTATCACTGCATTAGTGGTCCTATTTCAGGGGAATCCTTGTGTGTCTGAGTATCCTGTGAGAAAGGCAAACACTGAACTGCATGTGCTTGCGCAAAGAGCAGATCTTGATCACTACAGAAGGATTTGATTGTAATGTATCCCAGAGGAGAGGTGTTAGCCCCACCTGATGCTTGGGTTTCGGCATGCAGCCACACACACACACACACACTGCTGGCAAGCTCTGCATGTTAACTTTCAAGAGCCGTATATTACTTTAATTCTCAGCTTTGTCTTGATAATTTGTGAAGAAAAAAAGAGAGAAATAATGAAGGATTTAACTGGGTTTAAAAGCATTTATATGTAGTGTTAATACGGATAATAATAATAAGCAAAATGGCTGTTGATTAAATAACTGGAAGAGACGCTGCTTGGCATAAACATTTCTGTCTTTATAGCTTCTTGCCAGCAGTGTGTTTGAATTGGGCTCCTGGGCTATATTATAGACTATTATGTCTCCGTCGGTTCAATTAGAGAGAAGGGGAACAGCCTGCTGAGAGGAAATAAAAAGTGAGGTTAAGAAAGAAGTCAGGAAAGCTAATCATTATTTCTCTCCCATTGAGGTGTACCTGTACTGAGGTATAGATACACGCATACAGAGGTCAGTGTAATAGCTTGCCCTTATCTGTAAGTGATGTACTTTGTTCTGCATTTAAAAACCAAGGTTAGAAGTTGTACAACAAAATTGAACGTTACGTATAAGTCATGAAGCAACCACATTTGGACCACTAACACACGTGCACACTGTACATGCACTCGTCGTTTTGGTGCAACAGCATTTTTGAGTATTAGCCATGTATTTAGCCCCGGGTCTTTACAGTAGATTCCAGCTCGTGCAGCATTAGCCTCCTCCAAGGTTACTGGTACCCTGCACAAGTCAGCCTTAGTGCCTTAGTATAAGCCTATAGCAGCAAGAGCCATCTAATTAGAAGAACATGCTACATGCTGGTTAATCCTTGACAGATGCAGCATCAAAGGCTGCCCGGACTGTGCATGATTATCAGTGGTTACCAAAAGTATATTTGAACAGAGGGAAATGATGGCATAATTTTCAAATCCTTTACATTATTTATATTTCATTTCAAAAGACTGAGCCTATGCCATATGGATCTCTGCCCCGTCTTCTTTCTTTCCCCCTGTTTCAAGTAAATAATCTTCACCCCGAGGATATTCTGCCCAGATGAAATTTGATGTGAACGTCTGATGCCTTGATGTTCAAGCTGTTGTTTCTTTTGTGAAGAAGAGGAGTATTTGCGCGCGCGTGCGTGTGTGTGTGCTATTAAAAGCCCAAGTTGTTGGTACCTCTGTTGGGTTACCCTAACTGCACATGGCAGCTGACATAACCGGAGGTTTTGCGTGCCTGTTCCTCAATGTCTGTGTCTGCGTGCGGGTGTCTCCACAGGGGTGCTGTGGAACCTGTCGTCATGCGACGCCGTCAAGATGACAATCATTCGGGACGCCTTAATGACTCTGACCAACACTGTGATCATCCCGCACTCTGGATGGAGCAGCTCCACCTTCGATGACGACCACAAGCTGAAGTTCCACTCCTCCCTGGTGCTAAGGAACACCACGGGCTGTCTGAGGTAAACCACCTGATGAGCACACTGGGCAGTAGCACCCCAATGTGGACAACTGACGCTATTACATCTAGTGGGGAATTAGCTCATAATGTGGCTCCTCTGTAAATCGCTTTGTTAATTTTGTCTTTAAAGAAAATATAATGCTGGAGTGACATACATAAACACAAAAGGCAATTTTAGAGACCAATGAAGAGTAACATTACCATCATTAACAGTATCAGAACGGTGTGTATTTTGTTACAAATAATGATTAAATTATACAATATCAAAAGAAAGATTGCAGAAACATTAGTAATTGTGCATGGTTTAGTCATATAGCTATGGTTTCAACCTGTCTCTGGTTCAAAGTCATCATCATTTCATAGACTATTACAGTCAATGATGTAATATTTCCAGCTTCTCTCCCAGGGCGTCTTCCTTTGAAGACATTGTGCGGCATGTAGAGTTTAGCCTTTAATTGGTTTGTATGTGTGTGTGTGTGTTGTGTGTTGTGTGTGTGTGTGTGTGTGTGTGTGTGCACTTAGTTAGTTCCTTATTTACTCACTTACTTCAGTCACAGCACACATACACTTCCTACATTATGGCTGGTGTAAGGGGATGGCAAAAGCCACGTTACACACTCAAGTGGGACACACACAAAGCACACATCATTTTGTGTATTTGCTCATTTGTTTGTTGAGCAAAGGCCTTATTTATTTTTGTGTGTGCTTTTGAAAAGGAACCTGAGTTCAGCCGGTGAGGAAGCCAGAAAACAGATGCGTGTTTGTGAGGGCCTGGTTGACTCACTACTCTACGTCATCAAAGCCTGTGTAAACACCTCTGACTTCGACAGTAAGGTACGCACTAAATCACCCACATACACACACACACACACGCACACTTAGCCAGGAGGAAAACATGCTGCCACATGATAAGAGGCTCTGGGGAAAAATCCCACTTTAACCTGTTTGAATCATTTTATTGCCTGTGTTTGAACGACCCCCAAAGCGCTCAACAGCAACAATTTCATGTACCTTATATATGAACTTATACATGCGCAACATTCAGTGTCCGATAGGCTAGCTCATTGACCTGGTATACAGTATATTAACATTTCTATGGTAGCAGTAGAAATTAAATCTCTGCATCTGTGCACTGTAAAAGACATAAAAAGTCAAGTGGCTCATCTGTAAAGTGGAGATCCCATCCCCTGGGAACTGGGCCCATTAATTTTGTCGAACATACACTATATGCTCATTGACATTCTGTGAGGCGAAGCCTGCTCAGAACTCAAACAGCGTGGAGTAAAATCCATTTGCTCTGGTCAAGATATTCTTACTAACTGGAGACCCTTGGGTTCCATAACCAATTGATTTGTAACGCCGCAAATGGCAGGCATGTGCATCACACATTGGCTGTAGAAAAATATAGCGTGCCGCATTGAGTTTATTGTATTGTAGCTTTTGTCATGGTGATTTAGAAAGTCTCTGTTATAACTACCCACCTAAACCCCTGTCTCTTTCTGCCCGGCATCAGATTGTGGAGAACTGTATTTGCACTCTAAGGAACCTGTCATATCGTCTGGAGCTGGAACTGCCGCCATCCCGACTCATAGGGGGGCAGGAGCTAGACGGCTTACTGGGCACCGAGTTGCCCAGTAAAGAAGTGGATTCCAGCTGCTGGGGCAGGAAGAAAAAGAAGAAAAAAAAGTGCTCGCAGGAAGACACAGTGAGTGTGGTGCTTTTTAAAAATAGGCTCAGAGCAGCAGTCATATCAGCAAAAAGCTTGATTTTAATCAACATTTATGTTACCGTTAATTGAAATCACTTTTTTCGGTGTGATTGACACCATTTTTGCAAGAGGTACGGAGCACAAATAGAAAAAACATCTAGTTGTAACCTGTTTGTGCTTCATTGTATATAGTAACATATTTACAATAAGCAAAAAGTCTAAGTCTAACTTTATCATGTAATTATGTTTTCTCATGCTTCAATATAATAGGTATAATTCCCCATGAATGGTCCCACTCATACCTCAACGGCTGCACTATCATGTAAATGACTATTTCTGAATGACGTTGATTTCGGCTCATCTTTTCTTCTCTTCCCTGCCTTAGTTGCGTTAGGTGTTCTGTACTTTTTTTTATGTATTGTTATTTTACATTTAATGTTTTTTTTAAAGAAAAACAAAAGAAAAAAGTCTGCATCAGAACATTCAAGCCTGATTAAACACTGGTTGTTTGTTCAGTGGGACGGTGTGGGACCCATCCCCGGCTTCTCCAAGTCTCCCAAGGGGGCAGAGATGCTATGGCACCCTGCTGTAGTTAAGCCTTACTTGACACTTCTGGCTGAGAGCTCAAATCCCGCCACTCTGGAGGGCGCCGCTGGATCCCTTCAGAACCTGTCGGCCGGCAACTGGAAGGTACAGTAATGTTGGGTGTATCTATGTACACACAAACAAATACACACTTCCTTTTCATATACACTGTTAAATGTGATCTCCTAAGAGACAACGCATCTATTCGACTGGACAAAAAGGATTTAACAGCTCACCTCCTTTTTGGCAGTCAGAGCTGCCGTAATTGTCAGTATACTATATAAAATTAGGAGGTTTTAATCCAAAAT
>CALSCE010010700.1:11495437-11511194 GCA_943593645.1 Bovichtus variegatus | reverse complement strand
TGTGTGTGTGTGTGTGTGTGTGTGTGTGTGTGTGTGTGTACAGTTTGCAGCATATATTCGTGCAGCAGTGCGTAAGGAGAAGGGACTGCCCATCCTGGTGGAGCTGCTGCGAATGGATAACGACAGGGTGGTGTGTTCGGTTGCAACTGCTCTGAGAAACATGGCGCTGGATGTCAGGAACAAGGAGCTCATAGGTCAGTCCCACTGTAAAACAACTAACATTAAGACACATTTCTTTGGATGAGTTGAGTAAGATGATCCACAAATCTGAAGATTCTTAATGCTGTTCTTAACTTTGCTTTGTTCTAGTTCACAATGTAACTCCTGCTCATGTTGCACTGACGAGCCATGTTGTAAATGGGTTAGGCTTGGCTATATGCACAAATGCAGCATAAAACCTGAATATAATATATTGATGTGCATTACAAATACTTGATCTAACTGCTCGGTAAGGAAGTACGCAGAATTTAGCGAGGGAGGTATAAACGGATCCTTTTGAAACTGGTACAACATGTATCAGAATTACACTGAAACAAAATGGGAATTTCAGAACATACAGTATTATAGACATTTGCGCGTGTATTAATGCGTGTATTCAACACATTACATCCCAAACAGTTTTTTTGCTTTGCATAATAGAGCTACTGACAGCATGAACACTGTTGAACGATGTGTTTAAAATCTTCTCTTTTTTTTAATGCAGAAACTAAACCAGCACATTTTGTGAACATTTTAACTACTGGTTATTATTTTCATTTCATCTCACTCCAGCTCTTTTTGTTCCATGAAACATAAAAAAAACGTTTTTATGTGCTCTCTGTGTGGAATTAATGAGGAGTTACAGTTCCAGCAATGCAGCAGTGAAGCCTGTAGGCAGCTGGGGGAGGAGTTGCTGTGTGTGTGTGTGTGTGTGTGTGTGTGTGTGTGTGTGTGTGTGTGTGTTGCTCTGCTGAAGGAGAGATAGGGGAAACAATTCTCTTTTTTTTTTAGCACCAGGATGCTCACACTCTGACGTCCTTTTGATAATAGCGCAATGTCATTTAGGAAAATTGCTTACCTCGCTGCAGGCTCGAGCAAAATGGATATATCATGCATGATATAAAAATTAACAAAATATTGTGTTGGTCACTGGCAGAAATCCACTTATACATTATGTAACATTGAAAAATAAACACAAAGAATGTCTGTTTGTCTTCTCTGCATGCATAAACTTCTGCTCACAAACCTGCTCTACAGTACGTCATAATGCGTAAGCTGCATGTCTCACTTCCTCCCTCTCAGGGAAGTATGCGATGAGGGACCTGGTCAATCGTCTCCCCGGGGGAAACACCACCCTGCTGTCAGATGAGACGGTGGCGGCCATCTGTTGCACCCTGCACGAGGTCACCAGCAAAAACATGGAGAACGCCAAGGCTTTGGCCGACACTGGCGGCATCGAGAAGCTGGTCAACATAACCAAGGGCAGGGGAGACAGGTGGGCTACAGCAGCATGTATTTGTCCCTACGCTTTTAGTCGGGGTGTACAATACACACAACCTGACTCGCTAACATGTGCACATGCTCAAATGCACCGCTAGAACACACAAACAGTCATCAGCCATATGTGGCTGGCCTGTACAGACTGTCCTGGACATTGGAAAGTTTTACACAAACACTTTACACATTCATGCGCACACACACACATATTAAAATGCTTGAAGGAGGAAAAGCCTTCACCAAAGGGAAGGTGATTTTGTGTGCATTGAGGTGTTATGTCCCTGTGGAATGATGGACCAGCAGCTATTTCTAGCCTGCTATATTTTCAGTAATGTTCCAGGTTATAAAACACTGAGGACACTTTCTTCCTTCAATAATATTGTCCTGTAATATTTACAGTGTGATTTAAAATGAGGTTAAAGTGATTTGGGAATACTGAAAAATACATGTTTGTTTTTGTCTGTTTTCCAGATACTCTATGAAGGTGGTAAAAGCATCTGCTCAGGTGCTGAACACACTGTGGCAGTACCGGGATCTGCGTACCATCTATAAGAAGGTAAGAACATCGGGACTGATGACATGATGGTACCGGTAAAACAGTCCCCAGCTGGATTTTGTCTGTGCACTATATTAATTACCTATGTTTTATTTTGAAAGAGGCAATTTAACTGTAAAAAAAAAAAAAAATGTAACGTGTACAACTTTGGATTTCACTGAAAAGAAAGACATGTCTTGGAGATACCACAGAAAGTTTCACAAAATCCAACACTCTAGTTATTCAAACCACCACGTTTCCTCTCTCTTCTTCCTAACAGGATGGATGGAACCAAAACCATTTCCTCACTCCAGTGTCAACACTTGAACGGGACAGGTTCAAGTCCCAGCCTTCCCTCCCCACCAGCACCATTCAGATGTCCCCAGTCAACCACACTGGTAGGCTCTAGTTTCCCACAGACCCTGCCATATGAAAATAGACTCCGCCAGTGAAATGGGAAAACCTCTGGAATTTATTGTTAAAATGTGTTTTTCTCTTTACAGCCGTCAGTGCCACGTCGTCTCCTGCCATGCTGGGCATCAAAGAGCATAGAGACACCATCAGAGATTACCAGAGAGCACAGTCAAATATGCAATTTTATAATTACCAAGGGGACAACAGTATCCATAAAAACCAGTATACAGGTATTCAACAATGCACACTACTGAATGCTATTAAAAGTGCATACACTTTGCATATTATTAGTCTTTAAAACTGTACTGTATTCACACAGTATCCACTATCTGCACCAGAGTGTAATCACAGGCTACCCTCTGGCCTTCTCTGTGCAGTGCTTTATCTATTTTATTCCTCATAACGCTCCGAGCAGATTCCATTGCCAGTCTCGTCTCCCTGCCAAGACGGTCCTCTCTTATCATCTCCAATAAAGCCTGCCAGCCCTGAGACAGTCAGTCATTTTAAATCAGAGCACTTCATAGCTGGTCTGCACAGTCAGTGAAGTGAACTGGCCATCCAGTGTTGGACACTCTACACTGGTGCCATTGTTAGCAAGTCGCAGCATGCAGACAGGGGCAGTGAGTGGGTACCCAGACATGCTACAGCCAGACGAGAGCGCTTGCCAGCGTGCACTGGTTGGTGGGAGCAGGGAGGGAGGGCAGACTAAACAAAATGAGCTGCAGCCTCAACATTTCGCGCATTGCACAGCAAAATGGAAATTGAGTTTCAGGATTCCACCGGTTGGATAAAGTGCCAAAGAAAATACTCATCCCATGGGCTATGCAAACAACAGAACATCAGTGGCCAACTCTATTATTTGGTGTTATTTCTCTCTGCAGCACAGCGTAGCACTTCTTGATCCTGCTCTATTCAAATACAGACATTTGCCCTATGGGCATGTGAAGACTTTTTCACTGATCTGTAATGAAGTGTATTTACATCAAGTCCCACTGAATTGCTCTTTTTATTTATTTTCCTATTCCAGGGTCTGGAAAGCCTTCTCCATATTACTACTCATCCCCCACAAGAGAGGAGCCCAGAAGAACACAGGTGAATTGAATCATTCTGCATAAATGTTTTGGTTCTACTTCACAGGCTCTGCATTGTTATCTGCTTGTGGTTTGTCTGCTCTGATTCAACCCTGGCGCAGTACACAAATTAACTCCGTATTTACCATCTTTTTTTTTTGCACCGCCCCCCACAATGACATTAACATAATAACATTATGGTCATCACATACAACAGGCAATAACACACATTTGGGGCAAATCTGCATGTAGTATAAGGCACTACAAGGTGCTGCAGAGTGTCATGCGTATACAATTATTACTATCATATTGTCACTGCTTCAGGGGGAAAGGTTAAGCATGTTCCAAGTCAGAAGCAGTGTTGCCTCCACGATATTTAAATGTTGGTAGAGGTTTATATGGATGACGACAACAAAAATACAAGCAAGCTTTGCACTTAGGCTGCAACTAATTAATATTTTCATAATCGTTTAATCTGTTATCGGTTAACCATCCATCCATCCATCCATCCATCTTCTTCCGCTTATCCGGGGTCGGGTCGCGGGGGCAACAGCTCCAGCAGGGGGCCCCAAACTTCCCTATCCCGGGCCACATTGGCCAACTCTGACTGGGGGACCCCGAGGCGTTCCCAGGCCAGTGTGGAGATATACTCTCTCCACCTCGTCCTGGGTCTTCCCCGTGGTCTCCTCCCAGCTGGCTGTGCCTGGAACACCTCCCTAGGGAGGCGCCCAGGGGGCATCCTTACCAGATGCCCGAACCACCTCAACTGGCTCCTTTCTACGCAAAGGAGCAGCGGTTCTACTCCGAGCTTCTCTCGGATGACTGAACTCCTCACCCTATCTCTAAGGGAGAAGCCAGCCACCCTTCTGAGAAAACCCATTTCGGCCGCTTGTACCCGCGATCTCGTCCTTTCGGTCATGACCCAACCTTCATGTCCATAGGTGAGAGTAGGAACGAAGATAGACCGGTAGATCGAGAGCTTTGCCTTCTGGCTCAGCTCTCTTTTCGTCACAACGGTGCGGTAAAGCGAGTGCAATACCGCGCCCGCTGCTCCGATTCTCCGGCCCATCTCCCGCTCCATTTTCCCCTCACTCGTGAACAAGACCCCGAGGTACTTGAACTCCTTCACTTGGGGTAAGGACTCATTCCCTACCCGGAGTAGACAATCCACCGGTTTCCTGCTGAGAACCATGGCCTCAGATTTTGAGGTGCTGATCCTCATTCCAACCGCTTCACACTCGGCTGCGAACCTGTCCAGTGAGTGCTGAAGGTCACAGGCTGATGATGCCATTAGGACCACATCGTCTGCAAAAAGTAACGATGCGATCCCCAGCCCACCAAACTGCAACCCCTCCTCCCCCCGACTACGCCTCGATATCCTGTCCATGAATACCACAAACAGGATTGGTGACAAAGCGCAGCCCTGGCGGAGGCCAACACCCACTGGGAACGAGTCCGACTTACTGCCGAGAACCCGGACACAACTCTTGCTTTGGGCGTACAGGGATTGGATGGCCCTCAAAAGCGCCCCCCTCACCCCATACTCCCGCAGCACCTCCCACAGTATCTCCCGGGGGACCCGGTCATACGCTTTCTCCAGGTCCACAAAACACATGTAAACCGGATGGGCATACTCCCAGGCCCCCTCCAGGATCCTTGTGAGAGTGAAGAGCTGGTCCGTTGTTCCACGGCCAGAACGGAATCCGCATTGTTCCTCTTCAATCTGAGGTTCGACTATCGGCCGAACCCTCCTTTCCAGCACCTTGGAGTAGACTTTACCCGGGAGGCTGAGCAGTGTGATACCCCTGTAATTGGCACACACTCTCTGGTCCCCCTTTTTATACAGGGGAACCCCCACCCCGGTCTGCCACTCCTTAGGCACTGATCCCGACTTCCACGCAATGTTGAAGAGACGTGTCAGCCACGACAGCCCCTCCACACCCAAAGCCTTCAACATTTCTGGACGGATCTCATCAATCCCCGGGGCCTTGCCACTGTGGAGTTGTTTGACTACCTCAGTGACTTCCACCAGGGAAATTGCTGATGATCCCCCATCATCTTCCAGCCCTGCCTCTATCAAAGAGGGCGTATTAGTTGGATTGAGGAGTTCCTCAAAATGCTCCTTCCACCGCCCGAGTACCTCCTCAGTTGAGGTCAACAGTGTTCCATCCCTGCTGTAAACAGCTTGGATGGTTCCCCGCTTCCCCCTCCTGAGGTGCCGGACAGTACGCCAGAAGCACTTTGGTGCCGACCGAAAGTCCTTCTCCATGGCTTCTCCGAACTCCTCCCACACCCGCTGCTTTGCCTCTGTCACGGCCGAGGCCGCTGCCCTTCGGGCCTGTCGGTACCTTGCAACCGCCTCTGGAGTCCCCCGTGATAACATATCTCGGAAGGACTCCTTCTTCAGTCGGACGGCTTCCCTGACCACCGCGGTCCACCACGGTGTTCGAGGGTTACCGCCCCTTGAGGCACCTAAGACCTTGAGGCCGCAGGCTCCCGCCGCAGCTTCAGCAATGGAAGCTTTGAACATTGACCACTCAGGCTCAATGCCCCCAACCTCCACAGGGATGCCAGAGAAACTCCGCCGGAGGTGTGAGTTAAAGGTCTCTTGGGTATGGGCCTCCTCCAGACGTTCCCAGTTCACCCGCACTACCCGTTTGGGCTTACCAGGTCTGTCCAGACTCTTCCCCCACCCCCTGACCCAACTCACCACCAGATGGTGATCAGTTGACAGCTCCGCCCCTCTCTTTACCCGAGTGTCCAAAACATGCGGCCTCAGATCAGATGATACGATTACAAAATCGATCATCGATCTTCGGCCTAAGGTGCTCTGGTACCATGTACACTTATGAGCATCCTTATGTTCGAACATGGTGTTTGTTATGGACAGCCCATGTCTAGCACAGAAGTCCAATAACAAACAACCACTCGGGTTGAGATCAGGGAGGCCGTTCCTCCCAATCACGCCTCTCCAGGTGTCTCCATCGCTGCCCACGTGCGCGTTGAAGTCTCCCAGTAGAACTATGGAGTCCCCTACTGGAGCCCCCAACAGGACTCCATTCAGGGTCTCCAAGAAGGCCGAATACTCTGAACTGCTGTTCGGTGCATATGCACAGACAACAGTCAGAGTTTTCCCCCCCATAACCCGTAGGCGTAGGGAGGCGACCCTCTCGTCTACCGGGGTGAACTCCAACGTAACGGCACTCAGCCGGGGATTTGTGAGTATCCCCACACCCGCCCGGCGCCTCACACCCTGAGCAACTCCAGAGAAGAATAAAGTCCAACCCCTATCCAGGAGTACGGTTCCAGAACCGAGACTGTGCGTAGAGGAGAGCCCAACCAGATCTAACTGGTAGCGCTCCGCCTCCCGCACAAGCTCCGGCTCTTTCCCCCACAGAGAGGTGACGTTCCACGTCCCCAGAGCCAGCCTTTGCTGCCCAGGTCTGGTCCGTCGAGGTCCCCGACCTTCACTGCCACCCGTCTGGCAATGTACCCGACCCCAACGGTTCTTCCTGCGGGTGGTAGGCCCACATGATGGAGAGGGGGGGGGTGCCACGTTGCTTTTTCGGGCTATGCCCGGCCGGGCTCCGTGGCAAACCCGGCCACCAGGCGCTCGTTGACGGGCCCCCCTTCCAGGCCTGGCTCCAGACGGGGGCCCCGGGCTTCCTCCGGGCAGGGTCACACCTCCTCTTTTTTGTTCTTCCATTGGGGTTCTTCCATTGGTTAACCATTTAGTTGATAAAATAGTGAAAAGTGCCTGTCACAATTTCCTGTAGCCTAGGGTGATGTCTTCTAAGGGTTTGTTTTGTCTGAACCACAGTCTAAAGATATTCAATTGTCAATGATTTACAGCAGCTTGAACAAGAGAATGTTTAACATTTTTGCTTGATAAATGACTTAAAACGATTAAATGAATTTGATTTCTTGTCGATTTGATTGATTTCTTGCTGACCGTTTCAGTCCTACATGCCTTCATTGTTCAGACTAAGAAAGCAAACTATAGGTGTGATCCCACCTTTGAAAACTAACGTGTTCTTCTAGGAAGTGTGTGATAGTAATGGTACAAGGCCCTTGTTTGAGATCCGTGCACCGCGCTGTATAAACCTGGCGAGGACGACCGGCTCTTCCACCCCACTTGACTAATACAAAGAGACTGACGCGTATTCCACTGTGGATAAATGGCGACGCTGGGAATGACCCAGCACGTCAGCTATTGTCTGAGTGAGAGTGAATGTGACTGCTGGGATTGGGATGGTCTGGGTGCGTCTCAGGCACCTGTCACTGCGGGACACGTCCATGTGTGCCCATTCAGATAACGGGCACAGTGAGGAGGAGGGAGGAGATGGGGGGGTGTACAAAAGAGAGAGTTGTGTCCTTCATATCATCACATTTAGACCAGTTAATGTGTGAGTACAGTCATCACCCCATATATATTTTTTGACAAATTCCATTTATCTTCTGGATTTCTACCATTTACCTTGAAGCAGTTGCTTTAGTTGTTAGAGACGTGTGGGCTAGAAGGTGATTGATTAGCTTACCAGTTTAAAAAAAATAAATCCTATAAAAAAAGTTTGTTAACGATTTTTCATTTTCTTACCATCAAGTGGAAAATGGTAATAAAATCGTTGTGTCCCTGGCAGTAGTGGAAGAGGTATTCGGATCCTTTAAATATAGGAATAATTTTAGGTTAAATACTTATTTGCCTTTTGTTCACTCAGTCCTCTTATCTAAGCTTATTTTGTTTACTGTATATGCTGAAAGTTAACATTCCATCATAAAAGCTTATTTATGTTTTGAATGAAAATTGGAATCTGCAAAGTAGACACCAACTATAGCTTTCAGATAAATGTAGTGGAGTACGTTTCCCTCTGAAATGTGGTGGAGTAGAAGTAAAGCCGGTGCAGAACTTTTGTCTCCCCCCTCTGGCAGTGAGAGTAATTGCCCTATGTGAGAGACCATGGCAACGGAGCAGCAGCCAGAGGTAATGTGGAAGCTAAGTTTCCAGAGAGGATGCTCCAGATAAAAGAGAAACTTGACGCTCAGAGGAAAGTCCAAACATATCCACTGACAGACTTGAAGAGAGCACGTCTGGGGGTGGGGGAGATGCATAGGCATACGTGAGTCAGTGCGGGAACGTCTCCACAGACACCACCATTGCGGTAAACGACGAAATACAGAGAGCTTCCCCTGTCCGCAATAGGCTTAATCAGCATTGTGTGAACTCGTTCGGTAAGGGCTTGAACAAATGTTCATTTATTTGCAAAAGTGCCGCACTGCAACTTTAAGTAGCATCAAATAAAATACACAAATACTTCAAAACTGTATTTTTAATCCTTAAAATATCAGTGCTGGTGCCTTACTGAGGAGTTGGCGGTGTGCAGTCGCTCGTCTGCAAATCTTCATTAACCGCTTCGCTGTCAAACAAAAAGCCAAAAAATGACCAGTCTTGTTTTGCAGACTTGCTGTGGCTGCTTCACAATAAAAGCCACTGGGTGTTTTGCTATGTGGCTTTTATTGTGAAGCACTAAGTTAATGCAGCTCTGATGCCACGTGCGTGCGTGCGTGCGTGCGTGGAATTTGAATCTTTTGGACTTCTGGACTGACATTGAAAACTAGAAAAAAATATCAGAAATTGAATTTGATTTCATGATTTGACTCCATTTCATGAGGATTATAATTTAAAATCCAGTAACTGAGTACATTTACTTGCCACTGTTGCCTCTTCATCACATTATATCCTACCTGTCTCTCATCCTTGCAGCCCGTGTATTATACGGAGGAGCCGGGCAGGAGGAACTACGATACGTACAGAATGTACCTGCAGCATCCCCACGGCTACGACGACCCGTACTTGGAGGAGGTAATCACCTACCCGCCCACAGTGGACTACAGCTCCCAGCCTCACGGACTGAAATCCACCACCAACTATGTGGACTTTTATGCTAGCACACGGAGGCCTTCCTACAGGGCAGAGCAGTACCCTGGCTCTCCTGACTCCTGGGTATAGGTCTGGAGACGCTCTTGAGGGGCGTCCACCCCGCAGCAGGGGCGAGGAGCCCAGGGGAGCACATAAGAACCTATAAACTTTTTCATGAACTTGGCTTCATAAGTGTGTTTGTTTTAAAGTGAATGCGTGCGTGTGGAGGGGGAGTTCAACTGAGCGATGACAGATGGAAAGATGGAATGTGTGCCAAAGAAGGAAATCAAGGAATGTTTTTTTAAATTATTTTTTATTTAGTAGAGGAAGATGGAATCATGCTGGGGGTCTGTTGAGGGACGATACCCTACACCACAGCGGAGACGTGCGTCCTGCTCTGTCTAGATGTTAGTTTTATTTTCTTTATGAAACTCTTAGCTGTGATAGCATGGTGAAAGGTGTGAGTCATGTGAGCGAGGGTATGCGGTAAGAGTCAAGATGGGGAATGTGTATGTGCTGAAGCCAAAATGGATCATGAACTCATGTTTTAAAAAAAAAAAAAAAAAAAAAAAAAAAAACAATAACAGTAAACTAATGATGTTAGATTGTACAGAGGGATCAAATTGTATCTGTACTTAATGTTGAAGCTGTGTAATGCCATGGAGTCTTGTACATTTCTTTCATTTTATTGTAAATACAGAAAAAAACATGTTCCCTGGTTTACATTCATCAGCACTGGTTTAAAAAGAAAAAAAAAGAAACTTGTGCCATGCTAAATCTCTCTCTCTCTCTCTCTCTCTATCTATATATATATATATATATATATATATATATATATATATATATATATAAATATATGAAAAAAAATAATGTGGACAAGGATGGCATCATAACACAACCATGCTAAAATAATAAAAAAGGTCAGTTTTGTTTTTTAAACATGTGTAATTGCATTGTATTCACACAAACATGAGTGGAGGGAGACCAGCTTAGCTCTGTTTCATAAAGCTGTGTCTAATAGGTCCACACAAACTTGTAAATGTCAACAATTTGTGTGAAAGCTTTCCGTTCAAGACTTATCTTTATGCATTATTCTATCAGTATATGTTCAGAATGTGAACGTTCACATCTGCACATCTTGAATAAGTACATAAAGGTAAGCAGATCATGATTACCACTAAATGTAAAGTGCTGGTGTGGACCATGGAACTATCAGTGTGTTGGAGAATTGCATTTACTTCTCTAGTGATCAGGCTTGCAATCACTAAATGTTTTCAATTTATGTGAAGAAGGACCATCACCCCCACCCCTCAATGCTGAAGCAGTAAGGTAGCAGGAGTCCTAGTATTAGTAGAATAGTAGTTAATGCACTGCAAAGACTAGAAGAGCGCAATATATATGCAGCCACTCAAAGCGCTTTTACAACACGAGTCTGCATTTGCACACTGGTGAACTGTGTGGGGTTCAGTATCTTAAAGAACAACATGTTGACCGCAGGGGATCGAACTGCCTACCTTCCAGTTTTGAGGAGGACCACTCCACCTCCTGAGCCACAGAAGCATAATACATAATACACATCTGAGAATATGAGAAGAAAATAAAACCACAAACAGGAAAAAAGATTATCGAATTACAGTAACAAGGTATGAGTTAATATACTAAAACTATGCTCACGTCCAAACGACGACAAATTGGCCAAAAGGACAAGATGTGCAGATCCTCAGCCTTTCCTCTATATTCCCCAGGTGATCTGATTGGCTGCAGGTCCCCAGCGTCACCAGCCAATGATGTGGCAGAGGAGAACGCCTGGGGAGCAACAAAGCAGAACGTATTAGCACATTTTAACATTCACACAACCCCTATAGAAGGAGGTAGCAGTCTGCAAGTAAAGGAAACATGAGAATTAGAGTTAACAAATCTTTGCTTCATCCGTTTCCTCGTCCATGGCAGGATAATCCTTGCAAACATTAATTGCTGGTCACCTATTAAACCCTCATTTCTCCTCCTAACTGTGCAAAGTATGCAGTTTTTCTATTTTATGTGGTCCCAGGTTTGCTGTGTGATAACTGGATTAAACACATAAATACCAAACTGAGATAATGATGGTCTTAAAACTAACATTTAGGGACCTTTATCAAGATCAGGTAATAAAGCAGGACAGCCTTCAGGCCGTATCATGTCGGTTGATGTTTTACTTTAGTGCTGCTTTATATTCCCAAAACAAATGTGTCAGTTAAATAAGCAGAAACCAGTTCACAAACATGAGTAAAAGTGGAGCTTTCAGGGACATTGGAACTCCCAACAGTTATTACCGGCAATAGTTGTTGATGTACATTAAGTGCCCGCTGCACTTAGTTCACAAACACACACTGTACCGCCTCAGACACTAAGACGCGAAATACAAATGATACCCACCAACGACAATCGGCTAAACCTGTGCGTTTAGACAGCAGTGACTTGAACTGACCTAAGCACAGCTCATTTAAATGAACCCGCTGTAATCAACAGGTCATGTAGGATAACTTCAGGACACAAATGACTTTTGTTATTTGTAAGTGTAGAAGCAGATTGTAAATCAAATGTGATTCTTTACACACATGGTTACACACCCACACCCTCCTGACTCCTGTTAGACTTGTTGGGGCAACATTATTAAATTGAGTGACACTTTAAGTATGAGGAGGCTCTTTAAAGAAGAACAGTACAAGCCAACCTCACTCAGAGGAAATCTCAGCCAGAATAACAGATTCACACACTTGTACATACAGGACTATAGCCTGCTAATATCAGCGTTTAGATAGATAGGTAGAAAGATAGATAGATAGAGAGAGAAAGAGAGAGGTAGACAGGTAGGTAGGTAGGTAGGTAGGTAGATATATATATATATATATAGAGAGAGAGAGAGAGAGAGAGAGAGAGAGAGAGAGAGAGAGAGAGAGAGAGAGAGAGAGAGAGAGATCCCAAGGGAAATGTTAGTTCCAGTATAAGGAAATGAATAAGATATCTATCTGCATATGCATTTTTACACAAAAGCACAACGATTTGTTTTTGGTGTGTTTCATATACATATATTGAACAATACTTCTAATCAAATGTGAATTTATTTAAGGCAGTTTCAGAGCAGTTGTCGGTTGAGGTGCTTCTTCATTTGACATTGTACGGTTTTGTTCCGATATTTTCAAAATAAAACTATAAAAAAAATAATAAGAAAAAGTAGTAACAACTTGAATAGATGCACATAAATACGGGAGTATTTCTGAGAAGTTAATGGTCGATTTGAGACTGTTCAGTTTCGCTTTATTAGTCAAAGCTCAACATCAGTGAAAAACATTCGAATAGGCGTCTCTCGTGCTGCGCGCTTCCTGTCGACGTCATCTTTGTTTGAGCATAAAAACAACCGAGTGGGCGTTCAGTTAGGCGCTTTCTTTGCCTTTTCTACGGAAAGTTTCAGAAATGGTGCAGCAACTCTCTAAATCTGGGGCGAAGGAGACTCCTTTGTTGAAGGCTGGTCACCCTCCTGCAGGTAAACTGTTGTTCGAGTTGCACTGATGCTTTTCTTTTACTACATAAAGCCAAAGCGTTGTTGTTTCCACTGCTCGACGCAGATGGAGAGCCGTGCAGGCGCAGAGCCAAATGTTTTATCTGCTTTTTGTTTTTGTTTTTTTTGTTTTTTTACAACCCGTTATGATTAACGGGTTGACTAATTGCGTTCGTATCGTGGAAAACCAAATGATTCGCTGATTTCTGTGATGAATGCTGATCGTATCTAACCTGCGACGCTTGCAATTTCCCCCTCACGCACTTTGTTCGCGTGCAGGGCCCTGCTGAAAGTAGCACCGTGTTCTCCCTGACTGAGCCTCGCACAGGCTCGACTAGATGTGTGCGAAAACCCTGTCGTGAAAACCGACTGTTATTTGAAGCAATTTGACAACCGAAAATGTTTTTATTATTTTTGTGTAGTCTGCCCCCCCCTTTTTTTTTTTTCTTCTTCTTTTCTCTGCATAACCTTACTATTATTTTTTTATTAATTCTTAAAAATGTTTAGTGAGCATTGTACGATTTATAGGGAACTATTTAATAGTCCGCTTAAGAATACTTTACGTTGTAATGTCGAAAAGATTTTGCATCAGTGGCTCCTCCAACCTTTTTTGACTTGATCCATTAAAAAGTAACTCGTAGTGACTCTTCATCATAGGCTGTGGCTCCAGTGTCGGGGCTGACTTCTAAATAGTTTCACCAAAGAGGGATTTTATTTTATTTTTATTTATTTATATATAGATAGATAGATAGATAGATAGATAGATATCTCTATCTATCCAGAGGAGGTTAATTTTAAAAAGTAAAAAATCTGAAAAAATGTCATTTTGTGCAGTGGAAATATTTTCCTTATTTTGTTACTGTTTTTAATCCTCTTGTGACGTCTCATATATATTCCTGACCCCAGATTGGGACCCACTGTTTAAAATGTAGGCTACTCACTCGAATTGGACTCCAGTAACTGCTACGCAATGACCTGCTGTCATACTTTGACAATCTGTATAGTATTTCTAATGGCAATATAACACTCTAAAATCAATCTTAAGATTGTTTTGTAGAGGTTTTTTCCATGTTTCAGGGGTCAGGAGCTGATTTCTCAGAACCTACATTTAAAACTTTTCGTTTCTGGTTCAATAGTGAAGGCTGGAGGTAAGCGGGTAGCCAAGAAAAGCTTGGAAGACAGTGCCACCCATGGGACTCCAGAGAAGGAGAACAAGAGGTCTGATAAACAAAGGTAGGCTGATGGTCTGCATCTATATAACATCTGATAAATGGGTTTGAAGTGTAAACTCCAAGGACATAGGAATGAATGTTGCTTCACAACGTAAGATGTTCAGAGCAGCCACATTTTGATCATGCCGAGTTTTCCTTTTTTAAAGTTAAGTGGAACTATTTGCGATCTTACAGCAGGTCCCTTGCCACCTCCAACAGGATGCAACAAGTTGGTATACTTCTGGCAGGAACTCTCGACAAGGTAAACAAAACATCAACTTCTTAAAAAGGCAGTTCTTACTTTGCATGTCAAGTTCATTCCTGCTGAGCAAACTGGATTAGATGCAGTGCCTCAGGCACACAGAGCCGTGTGTGTAATAAACGTATGCCTGATGTACTTGCAGCTGAGCCATGACTTCCCAGAGACACCAGTGAGTGTGAGGCACAGCAAGGTGCGCCCTGCAGTGGAGAAACCTCACTCCCCCCGGACCTTTCTCATCCAGCAGCCAAGGAAGTTTTGAACATGTGTTAAATGCCCCAGAGGGAACCATGTCAAGTCAACTGTGAAAGACTAACATGAAGTGTCAGACACATGAGGGGACTGATGGGTTGTCTGTAAAGTCAGTGTTAATGGAGAGAGTTTTCATCAAGCTCAGTTTACTTTCTAGGCTGTTTTTGTTTTATAATAAACCAGCATTTAATGTGCCTTTTGCTAGTGTTAAGAGAAATGCTGTTGTATTTCCCAGCTGATGGTGTTTGGGTACGTTTTATGTGAGGGTTGGGGGTTGTTCAGTGGGGGGGTTTTGAGAATGTTTGTTTGTTTTCTTTCTTTCTTTTTTCTTCCAGTGAAATATTCCCTTTGTATTGCTTGGCACTTAATAGATTTAATAATTAAAAAAATAATTGCATGCCATCACTAGATTGCAGATCTCCTTATTCCTCAATGTTTCTTTTGTAGTAAGCTACAACGACCACTAGATGGCAGCAAATAGTTTATAACGTTAATATATAAATATAAATCTTCTGTACTTTACAAACCAAACGATTCAAACTTTCATTTCTCTTTTCAAGCCTTTATTCATTTTCATACATACCCATGTGCATTGCAACAACGGGTGTAAACAAAGTATCACTGCTGATAATGGTCCCAACATTTGTGTGAAGTTGTATCTCCATATGCATGAAACAATAGAGCCACCCTGAGGTTTGTTTGTGTAGGACAGAAACTATCCTGTAATCCTGTCGGCATATTTGAAAGTAGGCCTCTTTAAAAGAAAACGGATCCAGGTGCCTCGTATTGTATTTCTGTCAGTCATACCTAAACTTCAGATACTTCAGTATTCACACTCATGCTTGTGGTGCAGACAGGCAAGTGATTCTCAGGTTTTTAATCATTTTCTTGGATAATTTAAGAATGCCTGCCTGGGATGCATTGCAAATGAGGTGGAAGAAGGCGGATAGAGGAGATTGATGGCAAACTGGATTATAAAATTCTCAGCCTACTTACGTTACATGTTTCTGTCATGTCATGTTTGTGCTGAAGAATAAACCCTGATAGACGGCAAGACGAGCTAAAACGAGTAATTTTTTTTTTTT
>CALSCE010010700.1:11459104-11475437 GCA_943593645.1 Bovichtus variegatus | reverse complement strand
TATGTATATATATATATATATATATGTATATGTATATATATATGTATATGTATATGTATATATATGTATATGTATATATATGTATATATATGTATATACACAGTATATATATATGTATATATATAAAGGAAATGCAGCTGGAAATGCAGCTAATGTTGAGACTGCAAAGACTATTTCCTCCAGGGCAGATTACATTTTACCATTCTAAATTTAAACAATACCAAGCAATATTAACGATTTCTTTCCCAATGTATCCTTACTCACACCTTACTTTCAGAAATAAAGTGTGCCGCATATTCTTCATGTTATCATATTTGGGACTTTTAATTCCCAGGGTGTATAAGCTAGCTGACCTTGGGGCATGAACACTGAGTAATTGCACACCCTCACGCTACAGAATGTGCCTTTGTGTCTAAAAAGGATCAGTTTCAATAAAAAAAAAAAATCCTTGCAATTGTGAAAATACAATAGCTACTCCACCCCTAAGCCCCAAACTGGTTTGAGTGTGAACATGCACGTGTGTTTTGTTCTTGTGTGTTATGTGTGTGTCCTGTCCATGCGTTCATACATGGGCCTTTTTGTTTGCATCAGAAAGCCCATAAACAATATCTGCTTGTTTGTTCGCCAACAAAGTACTCGACGATAGCCTTGTAAACACAATGAGCCGACCCTAAATTCTCTGTGATGGTCATGCTGTTCACACATGCCTTTGATGCCATCTGCGTGTGAAGTTCAGAGACCTCTTCAGCTCTGTTTGAGAAGTGGAGCAGTTGGTGGTCTTCTGACTTGCAGACATGGTGCATTTCACTGCCAGTGTCTGCCCATTCCCCCGCCATCTGAAGAGCCTGGCTGACCCTGTGACGCCCACCACGCTGCTGAGAAAACACTGCACACCGCCTGTATTACAGCACCTCACACAGAGGAGTGGGACGACTGAGAAGATGTGGTTTGCAGTCCAAAAAAATGAAAAATGAAGTCCTATCACAACAGTACACGTTTAAGTAGGTTAACGCCTTATATGGCAGTTTACACAGGAAACAACACCGAATTAAAATGAGAAAAACTAACACAATTAATGATTTTATGACATTACACTTCTGGTGAACATGTCTTTGCACATGAAACAAGCTGCATAAAATATTGTCACCTCATGAGGTCACCATCGACTAAGGTGTAAACTGTGAGCGGCACTGTGAGACCAACAGTCTAGAAAGCCTTTCTAGTAAGTATAGATTTGCACTTTCAAGCTTTGGCATGATTATAGGTTCAGTAGATACTGTTATATACCTGCATGGTGAAAACATTTAAATGGAGATATATACTGATATGTATTATATGATGCCTGCGGTAGGATCAGATTCAGCAGTAGCCTACATACAAAGCTACTGAATGACATCCTGCTTTTAACAGCCACTAATACAAACCTAAATCAATTAGGTTTAATTTACATAAAAGCATTGAGTCATGTTTCAACCCATCCATCCTCTAATGTGCATCAACAAGGAAGAAGTCACACAGTATACTTGATAAGACTGCTAGTGGAGGGAGAACTGGTCATTTTAAATGTTTGCATCAGTAGGCTATTTAAAGTAAAGCTAATTTTAATTAGTTACAGCGCTCAGATGGTTTATCTAAGAACACAATGTAATGCAAATACTCTATTACAAACAAAATTTGGGGCTAGGAAAAGTATACAAGTATTAGCAGAAACATATATTAATAGTAAAAGTGCTTGTTATAAAGACGGGCCGCATTCAGAGTGATAAATATTTGATGCAAAGCAGCATTTTAACGTTTCAGCCAGTTTAGGTGGTGCCACGTTTATATACCCTTGGATAGTTTAAGCATCATGTTTTATGAGCTTCTTTAAATCTTGTGTGTAAAATCTTAATCCTCAGAGTAGCGAGTAACAATATGCCAAAGATTAATATATGGAGTAAAAGTTACTACACAAACAATATTTTGATCTGAAATACGGGTGAAAAAAAAATGCCCCAAAGGCTGAAACAACATCTTCAAATGGCTTGTTTTGTCCAAAAAAAATATATATACATTATATATTTTTAAATATTATTTTCTAATGAAATTAAAAAGAAAAAAACCAGTAAATCCTTGCTTGATAAATGACGATTATAACAATCATCAAATTTGTTGTTGATTCATTTCTATTGTTAATTAACTAATTGTTTCACCTCTACTTTGGCATGAAGCCCACTTGTGCACAAAATGGAAACAGGCTTAAAGCAAACCCAAAATAGTGAGTGTACAATACCTGTGTAAATGTACCTTTATGTTGCTTCAACTTCAATGATATTTTGGTAAATCAAAAAGAGACTTTTGCTTAAAGGTCAATCAAAAAGTGACACCTCTGCGTTTTTGGGCTGATTCCAGTATTTCTATGCTCAGTATATTTAAATTTGACAAGCAAAATAAATAAATAAAGGAGTCAGTACTTCTCTACCAGAAATGTATTCCTGCATAGTGCCGAGGACTTTGAAACAGCATTTCGACCTTTATTTTGAGAAATAAAATGCTCATGCTATGTGTGTCAAAATAGCCTAATGAGCAACAAGGTCCAATTACTAGCTGTTTCTGAGTTTTCAACTGCATATCATGGTTTATTGTCAGTTTTATCAGCATCACACGCTTTTACTTTATTAGTCTGTAAATTTCTAGGAAGTGTCCTCCTCGTAAAAAGTTTTAGTTAGACTTTAATTAACTTAATTGTGAAATTACCTGAAGTAATTGCTTTTTTAAATCTTTTTTATTCACTAAATCACTATTTAGCAGCTAGCTGGATACATAAAACATGGAAAATTCAGGTGATTAAATGATTTTGGAGATTTCTTTTTTTTTTAGGGGTGGGGTGTTCACTTCACTTCAGTATTCCTGGCTATGTCCCAGCACCATACCCCTGATTACTCCCCTTACATTGCAAGTTGCAAGCAATTACAGTTGTCCTACTACATGTATCTTGCATCTCAAGCATCCTGCCGTGTCCATGGGGCATGCACAGAGAAATGAGCAGGAAGAGGGAAAGAGGAGGAGGAAGGAGGGGGGTAGTCTGTCCTGGTTCCCTGCCCTCTGTTGATGTGCCTGCCTCCCTCACAGATGACCTCATGCGGGGAGGAGGAGGAGCCCATCGGCCCAAAGCATACCTTGGTGGATCAAGTGGGGACTGAGTTCGTGTGGAGATACGCTGGGAAGACTGGGAAAAAAAGTTTTTTGGGGGTATTTTCATATCCATGACATTTATCAGGTAAGACTTTAAAAAAAGAGTCACAAGTTGTCCGTGTCGACGGAGTTAGCCTGCAGGTGTCGGTTCAGAAAAGTAGAGAGAAGTTGTTCCAGTCAGGAGTTTTAGTGGCAGTTAGTTTTGGAGGAATGTCTGGACATGCCCATTGAGTTGTCGTCAAAACCAACAGGACTGACAGCAGTGTGCTTTATTTTCAAGTTATTGAGGTTCATTCAGCCCTAACGTTAGCCTCCTCGTTATTGTGAGCGTTACTCGTGCTAGCTAGCTGAACGAGCTCACTTGCTATGTTATCTCGAGTCAAACATTTCCTACAGGTAACGTTTCCGTGTGGTGTGAACTGGAGCTAACGGGACACACACCGAAACTTATCAACGTTAGTCAAACAAGATGGTCTTTCACTGCAATTATTCATCTATTGATCTTTTTTTAAGTTGTTTAATCTATAAAATGTCAGAAAATAGTTTAAATGCCTGTTATAATTTTCCAGAGTCAAATGTGATGATGTGTTTTGTCTGACCAGCAGTCCAAAACCCAAAGTTATTTCATTAATAACAATAGTCAGGAACATTTCATTATGGATTGATTGTTTAAGTCCGTTATATTTATTGAGCAAAATAAAAATATCTCTGGTTCCCGCTTCTTAAATTTGATTTTTTTCCCCTAGTTTTCTAAGTTTTATATGATTTGTAAATGTAATGTATTTTGGGTTTTAGACTGTTGGTTGGATAAAACAAGCAATTTGAGCTGTCACCCCTACACTGGGGAATTGTGATAGGCATTTACTAGGCTATTTAAAAAAGATGAAAATAAATGTATAGAATAAACATTGATTTAAAATATATATTGAAAGTACATATTCATTAATAATCATAATGATCACTAGTTTTGCCGCCTTGCAGAGTTGTCTGTTTATCTAATTTCACTGCAGAATAGCCTAAATTGCTTGTTACTAGACATCCAAGAACTTTGAAGATAGGTAATACTTATTGTGGAGTAACATCCTGCTTAGTAGGATGCAGATGTTTTACAAAAAGGTTCATTACTTTTCTTATAACTGTGTGGTCTTGTTTGATGCTAATGTTAGTCTGTATTTTGTGATTGGACGCAGTGGTTTTCAAACCAGAACCCAACCCAGATATAGTAGTAGGTTGAAGCCTACAGGACTGTAATCTTGTTCGCCCACATAGATTGAGTCATTGAAGTTTGACCACTGGCTGTATATTACTTTTGCTGGTTTCAGCATATTTTTCAATGGAGGAATCCCCTTGTAACTCAGCCAGGTGTTTGAAAAATCAAAGCTCTGTTTTCCCCTTCAAAGCTGCATCTTGACATTTACAAGCAATTTCTCTGATCTTTGAGAACACATGAAGTCATCAATTCAATGTTCTCTCTGAACAAGGGATATAAAGCCTTCATAACCTCTTGTCGTCGACCTGCCATAACATTAGCTATTTCCTGTGTTGAGTTAATTGTCTCAATCTAGCTTCAAAGGCAATTCCACTCTATATACAGTGTTGATTTTCCATTTCAAACTCAACAGGTGAAACAGGCTTTGCTGCTGACAATCATGCTCACTGCCCGTTAACTTGGAGATGGTCAGTATTAACTTTCCAACATAATTTCAGTCAATTTTACGCTGATTATGGAACCATTACCGTGGATTTGCATGCCTCTATGCCAAGGCTAGACAGCTACCCCAATTGTCTACCAACTGCAGGGTTAGGAGATATTTGCACTACAGAGCACTCATCTTATTGAAAGTGCCGCAAGAGTCTGCCTCCCAGTCTCTACAGAGCCTGGTTCCCATGGTCCCTGGCCAATTGGCCAGTAACAGATGCTGGCATCAGAGTCGCATTGTTATGGCTGAGGAGGGAAAGTTATTGGAGCCAGTGACCTGACAGACAGCCCATACTGAGTTGTTGATGATGATGATTTTGTATGTTTGAAAGGGGCTACTCATCAATAGGAAAGACATTTTTAGAAATGATTTGGGTTCAGGACCCCTACAGTCAGCATACTGTTTAACCAAGATTGCCTTTTCATATAAGCACCAACATAATGTCCTATTACACTCTTAGGATGCTCTCAAACCTAACTTGTATACAGTTCAAATAATCTCCTGTTTGGTTCGTAGGGCTGGTATGATAGCTGTCATTCAAAACTCTGGTAGGTCTTGGGTTTTCTGACCGTAAACGTGGGATTTTAGTTTGAATTTGAAAGTAGATAAGTTATCAATCTACTTATCATGAGAGCTCTTGATGAAGCAACCTCCTATGCTATCTATATGTAAGTGATCTTCATAATATATACTATAAGGGGAATTTCTATCATGCCCAAGACACTTTCCCATGTCAAAATCATTGAGATGACTTTAGGGCATGTTGGGAAATAATGATGTAATAGCAGAAGAGGCAAAAAGCAGTTACCCCCTGAGCGCCTGGAACTTGAACAAAGCTGAGGTTGTTATGCACTTTGGGTTTTGGGTTTAATACCATGCTGTGGGGGGGAGACACAATCTCCTGCAATGAGATAGCTGAAGTGATCATAAAAAGCGAACATGGCTAACTAATGATAATACTCCTATTTCTATATACTCTTTATTGGTCTTCTAAAAGAAGACTAAAATCCCTAGATACTTCCCAGGCAAAGAAATCATGTTGCATTCTCAGTGTTCGGATGAAGGATCGTACACAAGCCCACTGGCAAAGTGGCATTGTGTAATTGAATTAGATCAAGTTTCTTAAAGGCTCATGACAAGTTCTGTATCAAAATGCCTTGCCTTACCATTTCATTTCCCCTCAGGTCATCTCTTAAAACATTACAGAATAACAGCCATGCATATTGCCATTGTGATTCAGTGATGGTGTTGGCAAGTGTCCTAGTAGGACGCATTCTGCTGAATTACATATCAATATTTAATTTCTCATTGCAAAACTGCCGTATATTCTGTAGTGCGAGTTGAAAGTCCAGGTGAGCAAGCGTGTATGCATTTTTAAGGTCTATGCACGTGCAGACTGTGTGTGCGCTCATGCTTGCATGTGTGTATTTGGAAGTGATTTTTAGTAACAGCTGTTACTGATTTACATTTTTGTCAAGCCTTTTTGAAAGCCTCAGAGACAGACAGACAGACAGAGAAAGGTTTAGAGATGCAGAGCTTCTCAGACAAACCAAAGTGGGAAATTCAGTATTTCCACCTAGATGGAGGCATCTCTATGGGAATTAGACTGTGAGGCTCATATTTCATAAGAAGTTGTAAAGTAGTAGTTTTAATAGTTGTATTAATAAGTCACCATAATAACATCATAAAACAAACTATTTAAGAGCGGACATTCAAAGTGGATGTAAGTGTGTGATGTGTGATATATTTTTATTATGAATTGATGATTTTATTTGATAGGGACAATGCAACTTAACGTAGTTCCAATGGTGTCCTCCCCTATTCAGTTATGGCACATCGCTGTTAAATGACATTAACAGTTTTTTTTACCCACTAAATTATATCATAAGTAGTTCACTCAGTATGGCTTAAGTGAGACAGGCTAAGAATAAACCTGCACTCTGACAAACTGACAAGTGAGTATGGCATCTTATCTACAAAGTGCTACTTGGTCTAAAGCCCATTTGAATGTACACTGACTGAAATCCTGGCATAGTGTTTCATTTAAAGTCAGTTCATTATATGTGACCCTCTGACCTTGAAATCATAGCACGAGGAAAATCTCTCTGTGTTTGCAGGAACTTCCTGTAGACTTTAAACACTACTTGTTAATGTTTTACCCTTACTTAAACACCAGGCTTCCTAGGAGGCAAATGTCCATTTGAGTGTAAGCAATAATGGTACAGAATGATTTATTTATATGTTGATTATTAAGAACTAATAATTAATATTATGAACACTTGGTTGCTATGTCAAATCAGTATATAATGATAATGTTTAATCAGCAGTGATAGCAGGAGTTAATGACTGTAACTGATGAGGTAATTGTTTTTACTCGGCGTGAAGTTAAATATCTGGTGTTGGCTGATGATTTCAGAGGAGGGGTGATTGTTTGTGTGATGTAAGTGTGTAATCGTTGTGGAAAGGAAAGGCTCAGAGTGGAGAAACTGGTTTGTAAAAGCTTAGAAGGAAGACTTACTGCACATGTTAACTCATTCATGAATTCATGTTACACTGATCTATCACACTGAATTAATATAGGTTGTATGTAGGCGTGGCTAAATCTATGGCTGGTTTAGTTTTGATTTGAATCTGGTTAGGATGTGCAATATCTTGTCGTGTTCCAACATTTTAGTTACAAGTTTCGTCAGTTTCCACGGCCTGGGGTGAAACTGTGAATTCAGAGCATGCCTCGACACTTCTAGAAAAACACTGCTGGGACACAGTCAGTGCTGAGCCAGCATGTAGTCCTGTGTCTGGATTTATTCATCAGTCATATTAGAAAAGATCAAGGACAAGTGGCCTCATAGGGCGAATCAGTCTTTCCAAAATGACTGTGCTTTTCCCACGGCAGTCTAATGACTAGATCAGACTTGTTATCCTTTATAATTTCACGCTGAGCCATGTGGCTATTCCTTCTCAATAGGACACTAGATGGCTTTGCCCCAGGCTAGAAATTTTAATCAGCCTGTGTCTGTGATGGGACAATATCATTTCCCACTAGGTAAAGGTAAATAATCACAGGGATCCTAAAGTGAATATCTGCCTGTTTTCTCATCATTTAGTTTTGAAGAATTCTCTCTTGAAATGTTTTATATTTCCTCAGATTCAAGCTACATGATCATGTTTACGAATACCATCACATGTTTAGACTAGAGCTGGGATGCTTTTTGTTTTTTAGAACACGATGCTACTTGATGATGCAATCTTTCTCCCATATAATCTCATGGAAAGCTCATGAAGAAGAGACCTTTTAAAGCCATCACTTTCCGTGGTGTCTAATGGCTCCTTTCAACCAAAGAAGCTTTTTAGGAACTCTACTTGCTTTTTAACTGCAGAAACTGTGTTCCATGTTTGGTTCCTGGGCCATAGTTCCTGCCTCTCAAAATGATTCTGCTACCAGGGTAGATGATTTATGATAACCCTGGTGACTCTGGATGCAGTTTGCATTGCTGAATGTTGTGGAAAGGTCAAGCACAGGCCTTGAGGCGGCTATAAGTTGTGTTCAGCATTCATTCCGACTATTCAGGCTTTTCATGCTAATAGAAACCACAAAGCACTAGTTGGTTTACATACTAAAGTGGTATGTAACCAGTAGGCAGGGGACAATAAGAAAGTTTCATGTCACGGTTATCCTGGCCAAAATAAATCTATAAAATAAATAAAATTAAATAGCAAGATTGTGTGAGTCTGTTCCTTCCTACATGATAATTATTGTATTTTTAGCATTATTATATTAACAAGTTAATCATCGTCTTCACTCTTTAAGGTCAGCTATTGGCGTTCCAAGACATTTCTTTTTTTTCTGTTCAGTATAAGATGAAGACCTGCTTCTCATAGGCTCCAGGGTGGGGGGCTGTGCTGGAAGCACTTCAAACCGGTAGATTAGTTGCATAAAAATGTCTGTTCTTTTGTTATTTCCCTTCCACTCATGTGAGTGTGAATAACAGCCTTTGCTTACAATGGCCAACACTGAGACTGTTCTGTCCTACCTACTCCCCACACTTCCTCTTTCAGGGGTTTGTTAGCTAACTTCCCATTGTTTTTGGACCACTTGAACTCACCGTCCAGGCTGTGCCTGTTTCCTGCACTCAGTGAATGGACAACAAAATAATAGATAATTCTGGAGTTCACAGGAGCGTAAAAAAAATATCTGATCAGTTTGAGGCAGGTTTGATGAACAAACTTGAGCGTCAGTCGATGGTTTGAATTTCCATGTTGCTATTACAACGGTGTGGAAATCTGTAGATTATGTAGAATAAGTTGATGATGAGAGCTGGCAGGGCGTTTCAACAGGTAAGGGATGAACTCCCGGGGTGGAAAATAGCTGTTTGTTGCCAGAATGGTAAAGTTGATCTGAGCTTAAGGGTGCTCTCTCTATTGTGTGCCACAGAGGACAAAGCAGGTTCTAACTCCTCAACCGCCAATGTATGTGAAATGCTTCCCTGCCAGAGGTAATTTGGTCAAACAATCCTATTTCCGTTCTATATATAGTCTTCTCAGATGACTCTGGTATAGCTAGATGGCCCCATTAACCACATGTCACACCAGCATTGTGCAGGTAAGGATCTTTTCTTCCTCACAACCTCTATGGATTTGAACTCTATCAAGTCTGGAATGACCTGGTAAAAACGTACATGTTGATAACCCGAGGCACCCCTTAACCTCCTGGTTTCCAATTTATCTTCTGTGAAAGCAAACCGTCTCTTCATTGTACAATAGACTGGAGTCCTTTTCAATTGTTGTTCCAAGGTAACAGACGGTCCACATGTGAAGGTCATAGAGCTGACACATGCTTGGTTGAAAATGCCAGCTTTGGGGAAGCATACTTAATCTTACATGTTATTGCCCAAATACACTGATAAGGTCTTTGCTGTTTGTTCCTTCAGTTGCTTGGGGCATTTTGAAGCTTGTTGAAAACTTTTAATGACTAGGTTGTTGGTCTCTTGTCATAAACGGAGAGGCCGTACTATGAGCACAATACGGTCCTGTTTCTTTGGCGTCTTCTGCTTGTTCTTAGGGTGTCCTGCACCAAACAAATGTTAATATTAAGAGTCTATTTTCTCCATTCAGCCTGTGTGTGGGTCCACAAAGACATGGGAGCCACTGTGGGACTTTCACTGTTCTGTTCTAACATTGAGAGGCCCCTTCTAAGGGGCCATGCTTTGAGGCTGATATCCAAACACAGCTTAAAAGCACTGGGATGGACCTGACTTTGAGGGCTTGAGGAATCTTGATGCTCGTCTTGCTGCATACCATGCAGTCCATTATTCCTCTCTGAGGAGACTTTCTTACAAAGGTCACAGTTATATCCCCACTGAAGCTTAAACCTAGCTGCATTTGATGTTGATTGTGATGCCTTTGCTATTGTAGGATCCACATTTCCTCACATCTACTTCCAATAAAAACAGCCTTAGGCAACATCAACACATATTGTCCTTGCGCCTGTTTCAAATAATGTATTTATGAATACAGAAGACTTGATGAAGATACTTAGACCAAAATGGCTTGTCTCTGCAGGGCAAGGATGTATCATGTTACGGTGTAATGTTGAAGATTTCTTGGTGTGTAAGTAGATGTAACGGATACCCACCCAGAGATAAAACTGCTAGCACACAGTGGGTAGTTCAGGGTGCCTGCGTAAATAATGGTTATATTTGAGGTTTTATTTGTAGGAAAGAGCCCGTATTATAGCACTAATTGTACTGTCTCCCTAATACTTGGTCCACTTATGAAAAAAATGTTGTTGTTGCATCTCTACCAGACGTTGGGGTCAGTACAATAATAACATCATCTTGGTCTTTGACCACCTGTGGCTATTGCAACCTAGTGTCATAGTTGTCTGTTCAATTGGCAAGAATGTGTCAGTGTCTTGTAGGGAAAAATATTCCCACTGTTATAGTATGGAGCACTGGTTCTATGTTGTGGCTCCCAGGAACAAAAAGACTCTTTGCTTGTTTACAATATATGTTATGATCTGTATGTCATAGTTAAATCAGTATTATTGACCACACTGTCATAGGACATGTGTGGCTTTCATCCCAGTGATGTTTAGCTTGGATGAAAAACGGCTAATCGAGGCACACCTCGGGATAAAAAGTGATGACTGTAGATCAGGTGTGTCAAACTCAATTTCACTAAGGGCCACACTGGGAAATGAGAATCACATTAACGGCCAACCAGCCAGACATTTTATTGACATACTTTTATTTAATCGAAAAAATCTAAATAAATGATCTTTGATTATATTGTTGCATGTCCCATGTAGTATTCTCACATATAATTTGATTCTCATAAAGCCCTAAAAAGTCACCTAAAAAAGTAGCTTAACCATCATAGCATATAGCCAAGGGAAAAAAGTTATGCGTTATGATAAAAATTTAGACTACCATAAGACTCACGACAACCTGTTTCACAGGCCTGATAATGGCCACTTATAGGTTGTGTGGGACATTTAATAATAAAAATAAAAGTAAAAGATTTAATCATGTAGTTTACAGGTCTCATACAGCCTAGCATTCTGGCATGCAATTGTTTGCACATGAAATCCTAAAAATGATAAATAAACTTTGCAACTTGCATGCAACCAATTTCACAGACTTAAATAAGCATCAATGTTGGCATGATCTTTAGCCACATAGAGTGGCCTATTTCCAGACACCTGACATATTTTCTTTGATACAAGTTCATCTGTTCATCTTCAGCTACAACTAGGCAGGCCAAAGTATAATGACAACCTTAAGTAATATGCAGGCCGGATCAAAATTTGCAAGCGGCCGAATTTGGCCCACGGGCCTTGAGTTTGACACATGTTCTGAAGATGGTGGCGGAAGAGGTGGTGTCTCAATCTCATAGTAGTTACTGACTGTATGTGTTTGGTGGCTGTGATGGGGGAGGAGTGATGGAAGGAATTTGTCATGTTAGCTTTTGGAGTTTCAAGAGGGCGTTTCTCATTTCCTTTGGTTTAACCTGTGGGATGTTTGTTGTTACTGTGGAGATGAGCAGCCAACTCCCACACAGCACTCATCAATTCCACTGACTAGGCTAATGTACTAAACTATGCACTGAACTACACTTTCCTGCATACAGATAGACACAGTCCTCAGATGAGTTTCTTACAGGATCACACCTGGCGTGTACCTTGCTCTCATGTTCTTTGTTCAGACACCTGTGCATTCTTGAGCATTACACCGAATCCAGTTCCAAAAGTGCTGCTCTGTATTTGATCCTGCCATCTTACCTCCCTGTTATTACATCAATCTTTCAATCAAAATAGACTGAAAACATACCAGACTTACGTGACTATCATTTAGATCATATCACAAAAAAAATCCCTCTTTTTAAAAAAACATGTTTAATCTTTTAAGCATTATTAAGAGTTTCCCAATATTTAATATCCTCCTACAACCTCTTGACTGTCATTTGATTGGTTGTTATCCAGTAGGGATGCTAATTTAGAGTTTTGACCAATAATTTACCCTAGGATTAGTTTTTATCAGAGAGTAACTTAATTGAGTGCTTGTAGCATTTTAGTTGCCTGCACACTTGTTTATGTTGGCTCATCTGAGTGTAATTATGTTGTTAAAATGCTATTGTATAGCGTGTCGTATTAAACCAACTAATATTTTGAATGATGTTTATTATCCCGTACATTATAGACGGACAGACGGGGTTGACAAATGGAGAGAAATGTCATCCTTGGCAAGAACAAGGGTTAGAGGAAATGATTTTGAACTGCAAGCAGACACAAAGAAAATGATGAGTCCTGAGCAGTTCAACTATACAAATTTATGAGCAGCCTTCAGGTGACCTTAGTCACTGCCACAAGGTAACATTACTAGCAAATTGCAGAATAAGCATTGCCCACAGATGGGAAATTTCCAACTGGTTATGGGTTAATTTGGGACAACATTTCAGTGCAATCAAACTGCTTAAATCAACTGAGCAGACACTTTAGCATCATCTTCCTTATGTCAAGTTCAGGTGTTACTTGGAAAGGGACTTGGCTTTTTGGATTGATTTTATTTGAGAGGGAAAAAGGCAAGGTCATGGTTACACTGAAGGCACCAGACCTTCCTCATCTGATGGTGTAAGTACCTAAATCTGGTATTTCTTTTTTTCCCCCCAATGAAACTAGTTATTCCACAGAAGAAACTAGGACTTACTATTCATCTCCAGAGAGAGGATGATATATTGAATCTGCCAGACCTACAATTGCCTTATGAAGCCTGTCAGGGTGGATGTTATGGGTGGAATATTGAATCACTGTTTGGCAGCTTTAAATGAAATCAGCTTTCAGTACAGACTGAATGAAGGGCATTTATGTTAAATCATTTGAAAACTGAACAGAGCCTAGGAATTGAAAATAACCAACTGGATCAGTTCCAGGCTTGCTTTGTGTGTGTTTTCTCTGGATACTTTAAAATGAAACACCAGTACGGTAATCATGTGCTGCCTTGAAACTGCATTCATAACCTTGATTTAGTTTTAATTTTTGGAGCAGTCAAGGCTGAGTTGTAGTGCATAGGCTCCTCTTCAGGGATTTGCCCCAGACACCTCCACCTCCCATAACGGATTCAGAGGAGGCTCTGCTTCACAATGTTTCATCTGAAACCATCAAGGATAAAAAAGGGCGGATCGATAGCCTCCTGCCAGCAGCAGTAAGAGGACCTAGATATTTAAAGCCTGGCTTCTGGGGTTAAGAACTCAGTGCAAGGACTGTGTGTTTTGTTTGCAGAAGTTATACCCTTATTTGGTAGAAACCATTCTGTTCATCAGAAGGATTGCTCTGCTGCTATTAATACAGTAGGGTAGCAACCTATAATGTGTTTAGAGGGTCAGAAACCAAAAATCCCACACAATTAACTTTTAACTGTTGCTGTGTTTAGTTAAGTATGTTTTACCAGTGTACAACTACATAAGACTAAAAATAATCCCAAAGTAAAATAGCACATCCAGGCATATCCAAGCTGGACCTTGAGTTCATGTTGTACCATTTAACTCTAGGGATTCAAAATGCACACCAGCTTGGGAACAGCCATTGAAAGCAGTTGCAAACACCCAAGTTCAGCCACATAGCATCAATTACATGTGGAATTCAGGGCATTCGACAGAGTGTTTTCCTGCATAACAAGATAGCAGAACGTGTCCTTTTCTGTTTAAATATTAGAGCATTCTTTCCATGCACCCCTCCACTGATGACCTGCAGGATTGGGAGTGCTGTGGGAAAACTCCCAGACGGGTGCCAGCTAAGCAGTATGAAATGCGGATATACACTGTTTTACCATTGCTATGTTAGATTTTCTAGGACGCATTTTGTATAGTTTGGTTAGTTGGATAGTCTGGGTTAAACAAATACTTGCATATGTTTATGTAGGTGTTTGAATGGTTTTCTTATTGTCAGGTGAATAGAGGAAACGTCCTCTGTTATGTCCAATGAATAGAAATAGACCTGTTTGTATTGCTAGATAATTTCACAATAAATGTATTTCTGTTGTCTTGTCGCAGCTGTGAGTGACTTAATTATTTTCTTCTTTCTTCTTTTTTCCCCAGGGGCCCTGCAGAGAGGCTTCCAGGAATCTTGCCATGTTTAAGGCAGTGCTGAAGAAGAACAGAGATGGAGGCAAGGGGAGCAAGAAGGATTCAGGTATGTGGAAGTTTAGGGGTAAAAACAGCAAGCTAGCTTTCAGGGAACAAATACCCCGAAGGCTTAGGCACAAATCTGATCATATACTTTCAGTGTTTATGAATTACTTTTCTGAATATGGAAACCTTATATAGTGTCTTTCATGAACACCCTTCTTAGTAAAGATTCAGAATGTGAAGGCTGAAGTGAGTTAAATAAAGCTAAAGTAAACTGAAGAGAAAGTTGAGACGAAAGTAGAAAAGCCATTCTAAATCTAAAACTGTGCGCTACATCTATAACTCTGTTCAGAGCAGGACTTCTTCCATCTTTATTTAATATTGACTGTAGAGACAACACCGCCATTGTGTCACAACAGATGTCGTATTTTCCAACATGACTAAACATGAGCAATACATTGTTGACTGTTCTCTTGTTCATACAATGACCCTCTCCACTGATCTGTCTTTAGCATATGACCACTTCTACTGCATTTACCAGCCAAGACTTGATTTAACACCTGAGGACTGTTTTTAACAGGTAGTCTGGTTCAAACAGTCACTGTACACAGTAGATACATGTCTCATAGTTCTGCTCTTTCTGCCTTTTGTCTGACTTGATTATTTCACTCAACAGTCAGTGCTAAAATTAAAGGGAAAAGATCACCTTCGGTGCTCTCCAGAAGAGTACAGTGGGAGAATTGAGTATTGTTGGCTTGTATGTGTTGTTTTATATCAAGCTGTTGCAACCTGTCTCGCATGTATGAATCACTCTGATAACATAACATAGCGTCGCTGTTGCCCAGACACCCACACCCACTCATACGCACTTAAACACAGGATGTTCTCTGTACGTGAAGGTTGGGAGCAGCAGAGTTTTATGGCGGGATACAGCTCCTTTATCCCAGCCTTACTCTCCCAGTTGGACCCCATCCATCAAGCTAAAGCAGCACTGTCTCCCTTTCTCATGCTGGGACAATAAAATCTGACCACTCCTCTCTATTGTTTAGGGCTCTTAAGACAGATGACAGGTCACTGAGATACAACAGCTAGCAGTGGTCACTTTGCCACACTGGTGTTTCTGCATGAGGCTCAAATCTCTACTGCTTTTTCATTTTCAGGCTTAGGGGTTTTTTGAAGGTCAGACTCCATGAAATGTGTGTGACTTCTTATGAGATTGTTGGTCTATATCAAATCACCTGTAATGGCCTGTAATTAATGTATTAGCATTGATTATGTTCCTTAAACGATCATGATTAAGATTTTGATGAGTTATACATTGTATTATATTCCATATTAACAGCTATGGTAGGTCATATTTATTAGTAAGGAATTGTTTACTTTTCATACTTTATAGTGAGTTGCATTGAAAGTGTTAAATTGCATACCTTGCCACCCTGTGTTTACTTGTCTGTTGTCCTTGAAGTGGAGAATTTGTTTGTAAATTCCAGTCCTTCCGGGGATCTGAAATGTGATTTGTAACACAGAAGCCCTAATGGCGAAGGCCGTGTTAATCAAATTGGGTACACTGCGGTATAGTTAATAGTCTTTGAGACAAGATAGTACCATACTGGACATAAAATATTCACTGCACCTTCTGTGAGGCTTGAATAAAGATTTCATTTTGATCCCAAATGGTTTGGGAAAGAAAGTTATTTTAAAATTAATTGTCTGGTGCATTGGAGTTTTGTTCTCTACTTTATTATATAAAGGTTATATTTTTTTTTGCCATTTTCGAATTGGATTATAGTCAAGGATTTGTTATGCATATATGTGTGTGTGTGTGTGTGTGTGTGTGT
>CALSCE010010700.1:11391138-11426138 GCA_943593645.1 Bovichtus variegatus | reverse complement strand
GTGTGTACTTTTATCATCATCAAATCATAGACCGTGTGTGTGTGTGTGTGTGTGTGTGTGTGTGTGTGTGTGTGTGTGTGCATTAAGCACTGCACTCTGTTGCCTCAGCTGTGGTAGTGACTGGTACATGCTGTTTCTGCAGTTTCTGTGAGTTTCTTGGGTGTTTTGACATGAAACGGTTATTTGTTGCCAAGGGTCAGCCAACAGCAAATTGGTTACAAAGCGGGATTTTGTCTTGTTTGTAGGAATTCATATGGTTCTTGGACTTTGAAGCACAACAGTTATGATAGAACTCAGACTCAGTAGCCCTGCAATAAATACTTTCTTTGTAAAGCTTATAATGCCCATTTTTTCTTGAGACTGTCAGTGAGGTGTTGATTAAGCTAATACAATTTTTGAAGCAGTAGTTTCTGCTGTTGTGTCATTGTTTATTGTGGTTTAGTTGGGCAGCTGACTATTGAGATTTCTGTAATCTCTGTGTTTTTTCCCTCTCTGTGGTGATACAGTTAAATATTGCAGCTGACATTGCAGAGATTCCTTCCCTGTTGTCTATATTATTTCTCTTCCAGCTGCCCTCAGGGGTTTATCATGTGGAATTTTTACTGTTATGGGAAGACTTCCCTCAAAAAACAATATCTACAGGTGGTTGGGCAGTTTTTTGTCCAAACAAAAAAAAGTACTTTTGATGGACAGTTATTTGTCCAAACAAAAGCATTTTTATAATGATTACAGGGTAATTATACAATTGTAATCAGGAAGTTTTGTCTAAGAAAAAGCTAGCTTTTGACAGTCAGTGCAGCTTTTTTCCCCACAAATCTTTGTTGCTGAGGAATAATCTAGCCGTTTATTTTGAGCTGAAATGGAAAAGTTTCATCTCTGTTCATATGTGAGTCAGAATTAGCCACAGGCTGTTCTTTGAGGACATTAGTTCCATTAGTTAAATACTGAAACACTCAACCGGCTTGCTTTTGCCCTACAATTTTCTCTCACCCTTTTGGTTTCTTAAATGTGTGCCAACCACTTTGCTGGTTAAATGATTACTTATTTTTTTCTCAAGCAAAAGTATGGGCTTCATGTTACTAATACGGGTGACAAAGGTTTCTTTTTAAGCACTTTGTGTCTAGTCTGAGGTGCACTCTTCCAACATCAGTGATGGAAAGCACTAAACCGGGTGCAGGATCACAGTGAACTCTCTCACTTCCATGGTGGCCGACCATCCCCTTAGACATTAACAAACCACTCCTTGCAGAGTCTGCCCACAGGTTCTAGTGTCAAACTGCCTATGTTAGCCTGGTTCTTCTCCGTGAACAGCTGGGTGGCAGCCTCCTCTCTAGCCATATCTACCGCAGCCATTTTAAGACATGCTCCCTCCTTGTCCTGTGGCATGTAAAGGAACTTAAGAAAACTCCCTCACTGTGTTCTTCCGTCGTGGGTGGAAGTTTAAACATTATTTTGTTATTTGTAAACTGCTCTTACACTATGAGTGTGCTCCAGGTGAATTAGGAATGCTTGGTGTAATACTGGTGTCGTTTCTGGATGGAGCTTTTGTATGATAACAAAAGTGGAGCAAGCGTTTAGTCAGTGAAAGGCAGTGCCCATGTACTTGACGATCTTGATCCTAAAGCATCAAGACAGAAATGTGTTTCCTAAAAAAGACAATCTGTTCTTTTCATAAATTTGGTGTCACAAAAAATAAAAGTTGTGAGTGCTGAACCAAGACAGACAGACAGACAAACACGATGCTCACAGCCAGCCACAGGATGTCTAGACCACAGATTACATACAGTATGTGTGACCTGTGCAGGACAGGAAGACAGACTCCACATTATGCCACACACACGCATATACACACGCAGATAGAGAGCGACAGAGACAGCGAGAGAGACAAGCAACCTCAACATACATTATTAACATCCTTTGATTAACCATAATAACTATTGCTCAGACCAGAACCACTGACTCATTTGGCATCAGCTCATGATTCTCTTTTTGGAAAACACTAAGTTCTGAAAAAAACTCTTGCAGCTATGAAGTTTGGTTTTGCTTTTAGTTTGCCACTTGAGCTTTTAACTCTTAAGTATTCTGTGAAAAATAAAAAATCTTTAAATCACTTAAAAACGCCTCTAGGGTTATATCTAGGTTACCATTCTATGCCATTCTTGTAACTTTAATTAAAGGAAAACTCTGCTGACAATTGTGAAATAGCTTTTTGGTCCATGTTTGCTATTTTTGCTCTCGGTAATGTTTGTCTAGATATCCATGTCCAGACAGTTACGGTAGGATTTAAGATGGTGGAGAAAAGAATGCACCTGATCTACAAAGGAGACCATTGAGTGCACAGACCTACCCGCCTATCAAAGCACTGTGCAGCCAGCAGGCAACGATTAGCAGGGCGTAGCTCAAACCACATCTTTCACTTACACACACATTCATGTACAAACACACACGCACACGCACATAAACACACACATGCACACTTATACACCCACAAAACTCAGGTGTATCCACATCAGACACTCCCTGTCTTTAAAGCAAAAATAAGGGCTCTAGGGGAAAGCAGTGAACCTGGTCGGCCAGTGCCACTGTTTGAAGAGACTTTTACAACAAACATTAGGTCCTGGTTATATTTAACTTTCACCTCACATGACTAAAGACTTCGAAGAAAAAGGGCGATGTAGCTCAACATTTTCGGATCACATTCCATGCATTAATTTGTACCTTTGGTTGCCCAACAATCCTAAAAGGTGTTAATGCTACCTAACCTAATTGTACCGATTGTATATTGGTCTTATGGTGCCTTTTGTTAACGTGTTCACAAGAAAACTTTTCTAGTTTCTTGGCATAAGATTGAAAAACTCAAAATTATGAATTGTTTTTTGAAAAGGGACTCCGGCAGCATTCATTTTTGTTGTTATTGATGATGTTCCCATTCTCAATCATCTTCAAAACTCTGATTGGTTGACTGTTACTCCAACCAGTTGAAATACCAGTCAGTGCACATAACTCTAGAACTACGTGAATCACCTGAATGTAGGTGTTGAAATTAAACTTGTTTAATCCGAATTTGACGCTATAAATTAGATTAGATTTATTTGTTTGATCATCTTTTTATTTCTAGTGGCATAACTGGTAATATTAAATAAAAGTGTCTTGAGAATTCCACTGTACCTAAAACTATTGTTATGGCTCATTTAAGTGTTAATGAATGTAGTTTTTCTTATACGATTGATTTCATTTAAACTATAGTTTGCATCCCATTGTCCTTTTTAAAAAAAAATAAAAAAATAAAATAAAAAAATGATGTTCAACTAACAACACATGGAGTAGAAGAGCGAAATGCACAAGCTAATGGTCAAATCTGGCACTGCACTTCTTGCCCAGTGGCTTCTGACTAGGAGGGATTTGGAGAAATACTTCCATGGTTCCCAAAGGCCCACTGTCTGCTGTAGCAGCCGGTGACCACTCTCCATTACCCTAATTTGGCTCTCATACACTCAGCATCGATGGTGCCTGTGACCTTGGAAGTGTGTGCACAGCAACGGACAAGGAGCCAAACAAATACATGAGGACTCGATGGAAGCAGGGGGTGATTTCATCGAGAGCAACTCACCAGTCATGGACCCCCTCCCTCAACCCAACACCCATCCATGCACAAATAGTTTTTTTTGCAACTTCAAAGAGGAGGAAAAACATTTTTATCAGTTAACATGCCAGGGTGTTTTTAGATGGTCTTTGAAGGTGCGATAGTGGCTGTCATGGCAGTTCATTGGCTGGAGAGGTCAGCAGGCCACTGCTTTTTTTAATTACAGCGTGACCTGCCTGGGCCGACACATTCCTCCTGTCTGATTTTCCGTTTTGCTTTCATACCTTTTAACATCCGTTGTCTGTGATCTAAATGAGCACTTAAAGTGTGCCTTTTTATGCAGAAGGTTATGCTGTCACTCATGGGATGTACAAAGTACTAGCTGTTCATTCCCTCACTTTTAGGTAGTTGACTTTGATATTTTTCCAAGAATTTTGACTCAGGGTTGTGTTTTTCTCATCTATCGCCATCTCTCTATGCAGACAGCAACACATGCTGTCACAGAGTCTGACTTTCAGAAAAGTCTGCTTCGATGTCTGTGGAGACCTCTGGCTTCGGGGCCCCTTTCTCTCTCCTCTGTCCTCCTCTACTCTGCACCACTCTCTTCTGCATTTCTGAACATAGAGACTTTTTTTTTTTTTTTTTTGTAATTGTGGCTGCAGATGAATGTCTTGCCATCCTTAGCTCAGGAGGGTTTGAGACAGTCTGAACTAATGACCTCGGTTCCTTTGTGCCCAGCCTCAAAGGAACAGTGGATGGTGTGCATTGCAAAGCGGAGCAGTTTGTGCAGAGTGCTCTCTCTTCATATTTATATCTCTATTATTTTAAAGGTGCCACCTTCTATTGGTGAGGCTCACTAACACAAACATGTAAGTGGTTAGAACAGGATAGACATTTGGTTGCATTCTTCTGGAGTTGTGTAAGAAGCCTGTTTAGTGTCAGAAGGGGTAATTAACTTTTTCTCACATTATTAATCAAGGTAATTAACAAATCAGGATGTCCACTTTACTAATCCTTGAAAAAGAAGTTCTGATCAACCCTCTAATTGCATGAAATGAGGCGAATGTGATTAATGCTAAATTTGCGCCGATTCACCATTAACAAAGATTTTCAAAGATGGTACAAAGCTGCAAGATTTTCCCTGGTCCTTGTTTGCTTATGGGATTAGGCTCTTTGGAAGGATTGGACAGCCTTTGTGCCACATCCTCGTCCATTTAACGCTTCGGAACGGGCTGTTGTCCAGGGGTTAGTGGTGTTCTCATGACCTCACCTGGCCCCAGCAGAAGCTCTGCCTAATGATCTGTGCTAATGGCAATCTAAATGTGTTGTTAAACCAGACCAGTCTCCATGGCAACAAAGGGCTCGAGACCACATTGCGCTGTAGCCTGGAAATAAATTCCATTTTTGTCCCAGAGCTGTTTTATCTATATTGTTAATAGATAGGAGTAAAACAAAAATGGAAGTGGAATGCTCCAAGGTTGAGAGAAATTACAGAATGTGGGACAGCTGAAAATCACTTCTCATCTGGCTGCATTGTGACACTTCCACTTCCAGTAACCCCAGAGCTGTGTTTGCAGTGTTGAAATGATTGATCATAGTATAGACAAGTGTGCTCGGTCATCAATCATCCATCTGTCCTTTGCTTAGACTGTACCAGCTGTGTAGAGGACATTGATGCAATTAACCCCATGTAAAACCCATGTGAGATATTTTATGGTTTCACTGTAGAAGCATCAATTCACATGACGCTCAACATCTGTAGAGAGACTTGTAGCAGAGCTTTTTTTATTCCAAATCAAGACTTTGTCATTGAGTTAATAAATCATCCTTGCGTGCCTAAACTGTTGATCTGATATACAACATAAAAACAACATTACAGAAAGTAAAAAAAAAAAAAAAAAAGACAGATTATGTCTGTAATGCTAAGTGCCACTGCACTAGCCCTTCTTAACAAAGCCTCAATTGTTGTAGGTATGCACTCAAGTATGTATAGACTGTAAAAACTCATGACGGGTACTTCTAACTGAGTGTTAAAGCACAGGCAACAGCTGGCTCCCCTTTGACCACTCAAAGGACCGCGATTATGATTTGTGGTGTTGGACGAGAATGGATAGGAGGTGAGAGGGTGTATCTTCTCATTAGAGAGGGAGTGAACAGTGTGCCCCTCTTGCCCCGAGTGTGGCACTGAGGAGGCCTGCAGAAAGAGACATTCATACTGCGATCTCGCACACAATACTGCTAGCATGAATATCAATAACTCTCCAGCCAGGACCGTCAACAGTGTATCTGCCCTAATTTATTCCAAATCTCTGATGAAACAAGGCCAAGCCCTTGGCAATTTCAACATGGCCACTTGGTTCATTTGGTATTTTCATGGATGGTCACACCATTTTCATTTGTGTTACGTGTGCTATTGTCCTCTGTCTACAATATGCAAACCTTGAATCTAAAAATCAGTGTAGCAAGTGCAGCTGTTTTTACTCTGAGAACTTGTTGTTTTAATCTCGGTTTAACTTTGAGAACACTGTACTCTGCAGCGACCTTGAGACTGATTGATGACGCGAATACTTGCATAGTAGCTTTTGCAAGATCTCACCATCAATAAACTGTTGTCTCCAATTCTTTGTAGGACTGACCAACTGTGTGCGATCATAGACTAGTATTGTGTGTTTTGCACGATTATAACACACCTTTTCTTCTCTGCATAGATAGACTGTTCTCAGGTAGGTCAAGCAGTTCATCTGTATTCATAGTAATATCCTCTTACTCTGTGAGAACGGTCTAATTAAAATCGGCTTCACTTGACTTTTGTACTATTATGTAGCACACAGTATTTCTCCTCTGACAGTCACTTTATTGGCCTTCCTACTGCTTCCCTGTCACAAATCTTGAAATAAAACATGGTAAAGATGCTGTGTGGCTCATATTTTTTCCCATACCCACTTAAATTGGCGATTTATGAAGAGGAATGGGAAATGTCATGGTGCCTGCCCAGTGCTACCCTCCTCCTCATCCTCCTCCTCCTCCTCCTCCTCCTCTTTTTCTCCCCAAGACACACACATACCCCTTCCTGTCAGTCTCTCTTCCCCTGGGGCCAGTGGGGAAGGCATTCCAAAGCTCAGGCCACTGCAGAGTGTGCATCAGAGGGGAAGAGAGACACATACAGAGTCTTAGTGCTTTGGATTCAAAACATTCTGCAGTCCTACTTTGCCTACAGCATCTTAACTTTTGCATAAAGCAGCTAATTTGTTCTCATTATCAAGTGCATATGAATTTAAGTTGAGGGTTTCAGAGCTGCAGGAACTGTTCCTGTTTTTGACAAGCTAAAACTAAAGACCCTGTCAGAGTTGTTTTCTCTCCTCAGGGGCCACCCGCATAGATGAGTAATCCTTTGAAACCAATAAGAGAGTTGCTCTGGACAGTTGAAGAGTTAATGGAATGTGATTGTTGCAGACAATATTGACATTTCATGGTAGGAAATATGCCCACAGGAGGGAAGTGGAGCAGTCTGTTAATATGCTTAACATTCAATAAACACGGGGAAAAATTAAACGCTGCAAGGAAGAGCTGCCACATTGGTTGCCTTTTATTCCCTATATACTTAATTCTGCACCAGAAATGAAGCCATGCGGACAATGATGCGCAACTTATACAATTGAAACAAAAAGTGTGACAAATGTGTTGTAAGAGAGCTAACACACTCTGTTTGCTTTATTATTTATCGCTTACATCAGTCTGTGTTTTACAGCCTTTTGTCAGGCTGCCTTATGCAGTATTTTGACTGTTACTATGGCAACTGCTGACTCAGTAAAGTGGTCTGAAATTAGAATTGCCTCCTGGGAAAACAGATGCCTCTTTCACAGAATATTTGTATTGCTTTGGATTAACAACAATTTGTATTCTTTTTAAATTTCATTAATTATTAGGTGCATTTTGAACTAGACAGATTTGCATCTTATTTACATATTAGATCTAATTTGTCCTTCATCATCATAGACGACTTGTACTGAATACCTTCCCCCACGCTGTATTGCTTGTTGCCTGTCCCTCTCTCCTCTCTGTGGGTTGCTGTGTGTTAACCATGACAGCTTTTGTGAGACTGTCACCCTGGTCTCGGAAGTACACAGGGAATCCACATTGGCACTCAGTCTAGCGGGAGAATTCCCCCTTTGGTGGATTGTCCTATGGTCATCGTGCTTTGTGTGTCGACTGAAAGAATCTGCATTAATTATAGCCTTTCTTCATTTTCTCTGTGGTCCACAAAATTAACTAGTGAGAAGCTAATAGTGTGTGTGTGTGTGTGTGTGTGTGTGTGTGTGTGTGTGTGTGTGTACAGTATATGTCTATGGAGAGAAAATAGAATGATGTCATGGATCATATTGTTTAAGATTTTGGCCATCTTTCTAAAACATAGTTTGCTCTCTAAATAGTATTCTTTGTGGTTTGCCAAGTCGTTTGCATTAAACGCTACAGGCAGTGGACAAACTAATAGAAAGACCACTGTTTCTCTCTGCTTATTCAATTATTCTGTTTTTGGCATATATCATGATTTTGGAGACTTTGCTACAAACATCTTGCAGTTTGGAATCTGGCTTCCCATTCAGACAGGCCCAGTGATGTGGGTCAATAGGTGAATGTGTGTCAGCTAACCCTCCTACCCTCCACTCCTCTTGGGTGAGACACAGGCCGCCATTGTCCAACTTTTGTGACAAGTTTTCTGTGAAAATGAATGTTATTTTTATTAGTCTTCAGCTGTCATTTAACTGACTCTCCAGAAAGAGAGCCAGAGATCATTTTTGTGACTGAGCACCCGCTGTGCACAGTGGGCTTTTCTGACATGACTGCCACAGATACTGATAAAAGAAAAAAACTAAATTCAGAAGTAAACTAATGAATACATTTTTACTATCGATATGTCTCAGGATTTTAGAAAGATGGCCACTTTGTTTTTAAATGCCTTTTAAAAACAGGAGATCTTAAAAACCTATATTTGAGTCAATATTTTGCCAGCCAAATCAAATTGTATACTGGATCATTTTATTGGATAGTTCAGTCCTCTGTTGGACAATAGAGAGGGTCTGAGTCTTTCAGGTGGGGATTGCATCCCTCACATGGAGTGACGGATCACATTCCATTGCACAGATTTACTTGAGGCAAAACGACACCATCCAGATTTATACCTTTTTGAAAAACATAATAAAGCATTCAGCATTCAACGTGAACAGTGCCTACCATGCTAGAAGGGGAAAAGGAGGGTGCTTAGGCCATGCATGACAAGATAAATGGGTTTTGATTAATTGTGGTTGACTTTTATTTGAGGATGGTCACCATTCAGCCATCAGAATGCAGAGAAGTGAAATTCATTATCAAAAAAAAAAACGTGATTTTGCTTGACTTTGTCTTTGTTTCAAACAACGAAGACACGCTCATTAGCATTCAGCCAAGATTTTATATTTCCCTTTTATGTATTTTTAATTCAACGTACAGTGTTTCCATCTTTATGACATTACTGCAGATGTCAGAGCCAGTGAGACGGAACATTGGTTGGAATAAGCGTTTAAGATTGACTCGCATTGACCTGCTCAAAAAATTGATTTGTACTTTAATGTTTATTTTTCTAAATCAATGTCTTGAAATAATATTTAACCGTTTTTTATGGGTTGGGCATGTCCTCATGGGCTCTGGCCCTCACTTTGATGAGGAGGAAAGAGTATGTAAGGGACTGTAATCATTTTTACATCATCTTGGGGCAGCACTGTATAATTAGAAAGGGTTTATTTCCTTGACCACAGCAGGGGCTGAAATTGCAGGCCTTGCCCCAACCAGGGTTTAGGAAAGCAACCGAAATAGCACTGGCGAGTTTCTGTCCTTGTGTCCCTCTGCGTTATAAAGTGTCGGTCAGATGGCAGAGCAGTCACCGTGACACACTGCAACCTATTCACCAGCACTTGGACGGCAGGCTTTTATGTGGCGCCTCCTGTTTTCAGAACCAACTACCAAAATTACAACTTTGTCATAATCTCTTTAGCATGCAATATGGCTGAAACCTGTATCAGCCACGACCTGCTGTGACTGCAGCAAGTGAACTCTCTGCTTGCAGCTTTTACAGTTACCCACTATAACCTTTCAGATGTTCTAGTTTTGGGTTTCTTTTACACAAGGGTATCTGTGTCGCACTGCAACAGTTATCATGCCCACCACAGAATCACAAATAATACCACTTCCATGATGATGCATCAGACTAGTATGACATGGTAGGAGGGTAGCATTCCAGAAGTTGTTGTTCTTTCTTCAAATCCCACAAATCGGGGCTGCCGTCTTCATTTCGTACATATACTTCTAATGAATTGTTCAAATATATCATTATAAAAACATTTTTTATGTTTCTTTATTCAATAGTTAGAGTAGAGAGATGACAGTAAAAGTTTGGAGGGAGAGATAAGAAATCACATGCATTAAAGATCCCACAAACTGGGGATGTTGTGGTTCATGGTCAGTGCCTAAACTCTAGGACCCCCAGGGTTCCCCAAAAATATATCATCATTCATTTCTGGTTAGTTAATTTAGTAATAAAAGCACCAATCTCACACTTAGGGGAAACACTTGTGTTAAATGCTTACCACAGAGAGAATTTGACTTAGATTCCCTGCTTCATACCCTCCATATCTGTATATTTAACCTGCAGTCAGACACACACACACACACGCACACTTCCCTAAGGACCATTAAAAGGGTCAGTATCAATGTGGATGCCTTCGGGTACACTGGCCTTGACTAAGTGACCTTTGGGTCATCCACAGGTTTTTTCCACGTGTGAAGGCATGCAGAGGTGTCATTGCAACCTTTCCGCTTCCTGTCTCTGGCATTCTTCTTTGTTTAGGAGCTCTTTAAAACACAGAACAGCTTTGTGTCCCCTGTGGCGAGGCGGAGGCTTGGAGAAAATAGGTCTCTGTTTCTGATTAGCCCGGCAGCCCAACAACACTCATTCCCCTGAGGAGAGAAGTAGGATGCTAATAGTAGCTTGCCTCTTGCAGTTGAGTCTTCAGTGATTTCTACACCCCCTGGCTGCAGACAGGCGTCAGATCTAGTCTTCCCAAGCAGCACGGTCCTGAAAAGAGAACCAAGCTAATTGTCATTACTGTGGCTCACCACATCTGCAGTTTTGATTTAGCTGGCTCTGCTGACGCATGGTCTGTATTATTAGTTAGGTATTATATGTTATCTTGAGGTTGATAATGCATACAATTTAATTTGTGGCGATGATGAGTGGGCAACTTTGATGCCGCAGAATAGATGACTTTGCCGTTTGCTGGCTCCATGGCTACAATGGTCTTTCCATTAAAGTTTGGTTCTCAGTAAAGCAAAACCTGTTTTTTCCATCGAGTGCTTAGACTCCACTGAGCAAACTAGTAGCCAGGTTAAGTCATTTGCAAGCCTTGAGTGAGTGAAGTCATGTGTTGAGACTGTGGGGAGCTATTTCCTATCTTAATACGTGAAACAGAAGAATGTAGGGAATATCTAGTTCTAGATGTAAGTTTGACAGCAGAGAAAGTGAACTATAGCTGGATTGTGTTGCACTCCACCGTGACTAGTTCATCAGGTTTTCCTGTTTTGAATTCTTTGAGATATCAAATGGTGATGTTTTTACATGGGGAGAATGCTTTTAACCCTACTTTTTTATACAGATTAGAGGCAGCATGAAATGTGGATGTCTTGTTGACTCCTAAATGTATCATAATTGTGTTTGAGAGATTAATTAAAAAGGGGAAGAACTTTTGTTAATGCCTATTAGGCAAATATACCCAGGACAAGTAAAAATGTTTTTTCCACAGGTGACGTTTTCTCCTTCAAGGCATAGCCTTGCAAGTTTAGGTTGATGCAGCCACTAGAAACTATGAAACAGGGAGTGACATAGATGCAATTTGGGCTCTTTAAGTTGCTACGTGTTTGAGTTCACGTGTGTTCGGACACTTTTAGGTACTGCATTCTGAATACCAGGGTAGGATTCATTCCTTTATAATGTTACCTCCACTTCTCACGAAAATGGTGTCCTTTTCTTCAGCCTTGATGTCCCTTTTCTTTGCTCTCTGTAATGGATGTCTTCTGTTTAGCCAACAAACTGCTTAAAATAAGCATTATGTAAACAACTATGAGCACAATTGCTGGGGAGTGCTTGTTTTGTCAACATCCCTGTGTATTCCTGCAGAGAGCGATAAATAATGTGAATAGAGACGAGATGCAGATGAATGATGCGTGCATGTGAATGAGTGAATTCATTGAATGAGTTTGAGGATACATTTTCATTCTTAGTAACGACAAATACTTAGCTAGGAACAGCCAGCCAGTGTGCTAACTGTGCTCAGTGAATTACATGTTCTCTTAACTCAGTGGTGACAGAACCTTATTTATTTACTCCACTAACTGGATGTCCTTATCTTATGCTACAATGGCATGAGAAATGCTCACTGGCCCATGACCCTGTGTTTACATACACATTATGTGGCCCTGTGTTTTCAAGGATCCAGGTCTCCTGGAAACATGTTTCTGACAGAGTGCCTTTCCCCTCTGAATCAGCAAATATTATACCTTTCACATTGTAACTCCTGTATTCGTGCGTCAGTCAGCCAACTCGCATGGGACAATTGTGTTATGCAAATACAGAGTATGATCGGAATAAATATTTGGCTCTTCATCAACCCCTGCAGGCATACACAAAACTCAGCAAAGTGGAGATTGAGGAATGATCACAGTAAACTTCCCCCCGGGTGGGAAAAAACAGAGCCTACAGGTGGATGCTGGAATGGAGGTGTATTGACAGCTTAAATAAGCCACTTTATTGCAAAAGGTGCATTGTGTTGCACCAGGAGGAGGAGGAGAAGAAGAATTGTATTAATCCCTCATTGGGGAAATTACATTTTTACACTCTGTTAATGTTATTCATTTCCCACGTACACCTGAAATACACACACATGCACACACAGAACCTATAGACATGCATTAGTTTAGCGATGTCAGAGTTAACGGGCTCCCACAGTTGGCACTCCAAGCAATTGGGGGTTTGGCGCCTTGCTCAAGGTCACCTCGGCAGTGCCCAGGAGGTGAACTGTTACGCAATACACACTCTGTAACATGGTCCATGTGTGACTTGAACCGGCCACCCTCTGCGGCGATCTTTGTAGAATGATCAAATAATTCCCATCCCTACTAGATGCATGTTCAATATTTTAGATTTGTTCCAATAATAACAGGCAACCTCATAAAGAGACCACTGAAATCCACCATTATCCCTGCTGTGTAAGCTGATTTCTTTGCAAGCCTGTGGCACCTGCCTGTGTAACATGGTTGTATAATGGTCAGCTAATACCTCAATACTATATGGAGTTGTGATATGAAATCTGTGAAAAATGTTTCATTACGTTAGAAACAACACTTTTGCTTTGCTCCTGAAAAGCTTTGGGTTCAAACATGTTCACTTGATGGCAATATATGTTTATGCAGTATACTCAAAAATGGCATCCTGTCAGAACCTAGCTGCTTTCTGCAGCAGAAAAAGGTTGCCAATGTTTCCTCTGAGGTTTTACATTCCTGGTGTTCAGACTCAGTATGGCAGTAAAAGTAAATGGTTTGGTATATTGTTTCAATTGGGTCAGCTTCAAGGTCAGTTTGGTCATCTTTATTTATTCAAACAAGAAGCTTTGCAAGTTCTGGTCTCTGCATGAAATAAAATCCTTAAAATTAAGATACGTTTTATAGTAAACAACTTACTACATCATCATGACATTTCTCGCTTAAATTGTCCTTGGAAAATGTATTTAACATAAATCATCTCTTTGGATCAGAATACTATAAAAGTCTCTTCCATGGTTCTTGTTGGGGTTATGGACTTTTTAGGTGGCTGGAAAAAGTGTCCAGCCACTGGACTCTGGGGGCTGAATTTGTTTCCTCAGGCACATTCTGACTTGTTGTTTTCTAGTATATTTCTGCTTGTTACATTGTTACAACAGTGCAGAGCCATAAGTCCTGCATAATCAACATCGTGAACTCATACACGATGTCGATTTAGTGTGCAGTACATTCATGTAACGTACATTAGTACTTTGTTCAATAATTCCAAGAGTTTTAACAACATTGTACCAAAATAGCACTTTGGCCTGAAGAGGTTTAAAAGTTCACATAGCTTCATTTCCTTTAACCCTGAAAACTCTGCAGGACACAGGCTGCTGAAAAGCATGAGCACAATAAGAGAAAAAGATAAGCATATAAAGTGTGTGTCTTTTGTATTGCGCAAGGTCAACGCATACCTAAATAGTTAGCAAAATCGCCCTTATGTCATTACAAGAGGTGATACCAAAGCTGTTTGTAAAACCTGTAACAACCTTGTGGTTCTTCTCAACAGGTGATGTCCACAGCTACAGTGCCCAAAGAAGATACCCACCTGAAGGAAACCCTCAACTCCAGGGGCCTGGCAGCGGGCACCCTAATGTCCCGGATGATGTTTTCAGATTGAGCCTTGCCAAGGGAGTGTCTATGTCTCTTCCATCCTCACCTCTCCTGCCACGACAGTCCTACATGATGCCCTTACGCCCTAGCAAGAGATCCCCAGGTACTGGTTGTAACTATATTTTAGCTTTTCCATATGAGTCCTTAGGCTGTGTGTCCATATAGTATTTTTTTTCAGAGAGCCAGCGTATTTTTTTCTTATGTGGTTGCCTTGAGAAAAAAGTGCTGCACCCAGCTTTTTTGTGCGTCCACTCCGAGCTCTTCTAGTTGAAAATGGCTGACTTTTTTTCAGAAAGGCGCTTGTGACGTCACTGTAGGACCGATCATATATTAGAAGGGGCAGGGTTTATCACCCTGGTCTCCCAAGCTTGTTCTGGCCATGTCTGTAGATCGATGGTAGTCCAAATAGATGTTAAGCAAAGGGCAGATGTTAGTTTATCATACAACGGCGGTGAGAGTGGTGATAAGTTGTCAAGATATCGTTGTCATTAGTAACGAAACCCACGCACAGTGCTGCGATGAAGCGCTTCCCACCGCCCTGCTAGCGGGTTTAAGAGAAAAACGCTATATGGACACACAACTTCATGTTGTAGCTGTATTGCCATTGTGTGAAACACTCTCAAAACAAAACACTTCTGTTCTGTACCACACACCACAATGAGTAGTAACCTGAACAAGCTAAATGTGCTGCACGCATTTGGGTTACTCCAATTCTTTGTACACTATGTCAGTCTCACAATGCCAGCTTCATTTGTCTCTATGGGCGTCCTGTAAAAATTCCATTCCCGTCTACCTTCAGGTGCTTTTGTAGGATTGTTGAACATCTGATAGTGCTTCAGGAATGAGGCTCCCTCTCAGGTTTAAAAGTTAAGTTATACAGGAGACAAGGGAATGAAGTAATAACGATAGCCGGACCGTCACTCAGACTGTGAGCTCAGACTGGTTACAGAGGGTTGTTGTTGTCACTTCATCCTTGTATTTTATCACCTTGTCTGGATGTAGAGGTCTCTACAACTACACCACGTGTTTACTCTATACTGGCTGGTAATGGGTGTGTGTTTACAATGGATCTTATTGTCAGTCCTCCCAAACTCCGTCTATCCACCATGTTGAGAACATGCTGTGGGGTGCTTCAAAGCAGGGGGATACCTTTTGTAGCTGAACTTGTCTAAACCTGAGTCTTTGTATACTGGAGACTTTTCAAAGAGGGGAGAAATCCTTTAAGTGTTCAATGTGGCCCCACTCACATGTGGCACTCATCTGTGGGCTATCTAGCCTTTGTTTGGAGTAGTTACAGCTTTGATCTGTTTAGTGTAAAGATGGGTTGATTGGGGAGGGGGAAGTATGGTTGAATCCTTATGCTAGCTTGTGTTGTTCAAGTTCACATCTCTGTTCAGTTCAGAAATGATCATCTAGCTGCTCAACTCCACTTTTTAATATGAAATACCATATTCTAATTTCAACTACAGATTGGGATGATTGCTTCTGTTTTTTACTTCTCAAACCTGATTTTCCCACAATTCTCATCACATAATTCAAAACCTAATATTGGACTTGCAGACCTGAAATTGCAAAGCAGTAAATTATGCAAATTTAAAAGTGGATATGTAAATGCTTAATTAAGTTTTAATACCTATTTTTTTTAATAAAAAAAACAGAGGTAAAACAAAGACAAATACAGTTTATAATAGCCAGGTAGCGTTGAATTTGCTCAGCTTCCTCTCAAGTTAAAAGAAATCTATCCAAGTACCTTAGGTGATACAGGGTTTGTAAAGACCCTTTCAAACCCATCAAAGAGAGTGTCGATGAAATGTACATTTACAGACATGAAGGAAGGGATAAGAGTAAGCAAGAGATGAAGAGAGAGAAGAGGCTTGGTTGTCAAGGTGAAAAGGGCCCAGGGGACACGGGAAAGGGAACCCTCATTAAAGGCATATTCCTACATAGGCGGCTCGGGCATGGAAAAAATGGACTGACTAGATAGGATGTTATGGAGGACAACCAGGGAGAGAAGGTTGGGGGATGGTTTGTAGGCTGTCCTCACAGGTAACTGTGAAAACCCGTTGGGGGAGAGTTCACACCTCCGGTTAATAAACACATTCTGCAGGAAATGTCTCAACTCCGCGACAAAAACAAAATGGGTCTTAATGCGGCATTTTTTCTTTGCGCTGAGCCACAGAAGCAACATTGTATACTCCATTTCAGACACATCTCTGTTGAAATGAGTGTGAGACAATTAATTGCCGTTACGCAGATGTTCTGCAAAATTGGCAGTGAGAGATTATTTAATTTTACCCCCCCCCCATTTATCTATCAGGTATTATTGGAACCATTTCAACATAAGCCTGCATGCATTTTACTGAAGTTTGCAATAAACTAATTTATATAATAAGCTTGCATTCAAATTTGTGCAAGGAATTGTTTGTTTAAAAGTTTTAAAATGTTTATTTGTTCAAGAAAATGTCCTAAAAATGTCTACATTCCAACCCAGGTATTTTGTGAAGTAGTTTAGTTTTTTTACTCAAGCCATACCACCCTCATTTATTTATACATACAGTAAATCCATAAATACATTCTTTCACACATCAATTTTTTTCTCCTTCCCATCCAGCCATCAGTGACGTATTTGAGGGGGAAGTGGTTTCAAAGATTCAGAAAGCATTTTGTTGCTTGGTTGGCTTCATTTCCTGACACAGTGGATAATCTATCGCAGTTTGGAAGGCTCAAACTTAGTGGTTGTTCCTTTCCTGAAAACTTCACAGGGGACAACAGAGAAACATTGAGTTAATTAGGAGTGTGACGGATGCCTGAGCCGCAAAGTCCTGGTGGCGTTGAGTGCCATGGCTTTGATCAGCTAAGCCCAGAGCTTAACTATGAAACACTGCACCCTGACATGTGTTGAGCAGCACCTAGGCTTTATAGTCTTAAGAGTTTACAGGCACCTTAAAGGTCCAGGGAGGGATATTTACTACAAGAATGTTGCCTGAATGGACCCATCTTTCTCCAACCCAGTGCAGTTCAAAGATCATGTATTGAAAACCTTGCACCTCGATCTTAAGTGGGTAGAATATAGTTGATGACACAGTAAGTGAGACTTTTAAGGTATTTTTCAAGGGTTAGCAATTCCAGTCTCCTGGGTATCTACACAGTGACCTCCTCTGGTTGTAATAGGTTACTGTGCCATTGGGGGATAAAAAGCATCTGTTGCCTTCAAGGTTGCACTGCTTGGTTGAGTTGCATGTGTGTAGAGATGACACTTTTCCAACTGTTGAATGAGCACTATAGAAAAGCTCTCATCTCCTTAACTATGCAACAACAACATATATACAACCACAGTGCGTCTCCTGAAGTATGAGGTGGTGGACACAGAGGTAATTCTGGTGCTGCCACTGTACATTAGACATGTGACCTTTCTGTCGTCACTAGACAAAACTGTTAGCCCCATGCTTTGCCTCCCTGCCAGCCTGCAAGAGGATCATAAAACCGCAATTCATATTGATTTATTGCTGTCATGGGCAGTGTATCATTTTAATTGGTATATCTGGAATGAGGCCACTGGGGGGATTGTCTCTGGTAGGCTGTTGTGTATATTGAAATTAGTTAAGTGGATTTTTCTTTGATGGAAGCTTTGGCTTTCGGTTGTTCACAGGCTGATTAATTTATCTATCAGCCAAACAGGTCTGCAAATCACCATCGGAGAGCACAGTTCGCTATTCTGGCATGATCTCCCTGTCAAAGGATCTGGAAATGCTTTTTTCTGTCATCCAGGCAGGGTGGGGACCCTGTTGGTGCTCTTTAATCGGGTACAATCCTGCTGTCTTTGGACACTTAGTCCCAATAGTCCAACCTGAAAAAACTACACACGACCCCACAGCTTTTGGCTTTTGTGTGTGTGTGTGTGTGTGTGTGTGTGTAAGCCGATCAGGTGACTACTTTCACTGACAGTGGTCCGATGCCATGACGTCTTTATTGCTTATCTCCTCTTTATCTCTGTTTTTGTAGCAGCAGCCCCACTGTTCACCCAGAGCACACTGAATGCTATACATTAGGTGGTTAGCCATTGAAGCCACTGTAGAGTCTTTACAATATGTTTGTGTTGTGGTTATTAAGTACCATAGCCATTTTGTTAAATGTGTGTTCTTTGAGAGTTTTTTGGTTAAAGCTTAAGATAGGTATTAACACAACAGACCACATAAAACAACACAGAAAGTAATTTGGTGGAACACTTGAGGATTTCTTTATGGATATGTGTGTTTTCACTAAGCCTCATAGTTACAGCAGTCATTAACGGCCTGTACAAGTTCAAGATATAGTGTCTGCTTGAACTGAAACCAACTCGTTTAACAGTATCTTGTGTCATAGGATTCCAAATTATATAATCCCTTATATATATATATATATATCATGACACTTATAACTAACTTGTTTTCTACAATGATTATAGGCTAAACACCTTTTTCCTTGGCAATATCAACTTTGAAATGTTCTTACCAAATCATTGTTTAATTGAAAATAAGTCATATTATCATGCAATATCCTGTACGACTACAATGTTCATCTGCTAGCATTCTTCCCTCTTCTACGTTGCCAGATGAGTGCAATTTATTGTGCAGTCCTGACAAGAAGATAGAAAATATCTTCAAAGCCAGTTGTAGCCCCTTTTGAGGTGAGCTCTCCTGAAGTCAACTCTGGGGTATTGACAGTAACCAGACAGACGTGAGGGAATATTGATGCCTTTCTGAAGGCCGAGCTGTAAAAGACCTTGTGATGCTGCAGGAACCCTTTGAAAGGTTCCTCTGATGAGCACCCAGTGAACAGTTCTCTCCAGTTCTCCACTTCACTACACTCCAGCTTTGGCTGCTTATCGCATGCAATCCCCCCTTCATCTGCACAGGAATCCCAAGTCACCTACTGCCCAAGAGACCCTCACTGCATCTTCAGTCAGTCTGTAGAGTCAGTCAGTCCTGTGCTGCTCATATGATGTATTGTAGTATCGTACTAGATTGTATATAATCAGGAGAAAGGAAAAATGATGGCTTACTTAACCTTGCTTGTTGCTACCTTTTTGAAAATGTATGACCATGTGCACAGTGGAGACCTAATACATAATTCATACCAGCTTGTGAAACGGCATGTGTGAGATTAGTCATGACTATTAAACATGTAGTGTTTGAAAAAGATTACCACTCTCTCTTTGTGGTATAGTGCAGACATTGCATTAACCAGGGGAGGATAATTGCATTATGTCAGGCAGTGAATAGAGAATGAATCATAAATTAGCATTTGTATTTTAAGTTAACAAAGCACCATGCCTGTAATAGGCTACTATCTTAGCTGTTTTGCAACCACAATGACGGAACGATTAAAAGCACGGTACAGCTATTAACAAGTCCAAGTGTATTCCGTTCTCTTCATAAGATGTTCAGTAATTAACAATGGCAACTGAGTTTCACATGCAGAACTCAGAATACCAGTCTCGTCAGCTCATGTATTATTTTTCACTTTTGAGTGGAAGAGTGACATTTTGGAACATAAAGAGTGCTGTTGTGAGACAGCCGTCATTCCCTTTGCTGCACAAAGAGTGCACACTGTCTTACTGAAAAGTTGAAATGTGAAGAAGTCAGAGTCCATCTTGAAGAATGCTGGGAAAACTCCTTGATCACTTCCTATAACCATGAACAATCCTCTCTTTCATTGGCATTGACTTGACATTGTAAGTTGTTTGTCGTAGGTATTCCGCTGTTTGGTATGTGTGTGCGTGTGTGCATGTGCCTGCTGAGTGATGGCTCGCTGGTCATGGATTCCTAAATCTCACAGTGAATACTGGCGAGTAAAGAATCTTCTGCAGTCCCAGCTCGCCTGGCTGCTTTACAGGGATACTCTTTTTTTCTCTTCTCTTTTTCTTCCTTTTACACATCTCCTCCTTTTGTTTTACTTGATTTTCTCCCCATGTATTTAACATGTGTATGCTGCATAGATACACATTACCACAAATATTTACTGTACATTGGAGGTTATTTTTTTCAGTGATCAATTTTCACTCATGGAAACATTTCTGCTGCAAGCTGAAAATATACAGTAGTTTTTAATTTGATACTTTTTATATGGCATCTTTTTTTTTAGGTTCCCTCATACAGTACATTTTGAGTCAGCATCATGGTCAGCATATGTGACAACTGAACAGTTCATTTCATCAACAATACCAATAGAAACACAAATACAGCATACATATATAATATATATCACACTCTCACACATACATACATTCTGGATTTTGCATCGAAAGTGATATAAAAGTGAGAACACGTCTCATGTCTGCCTCTCTCTCAGTGTCCTTCAAGGGTCATACATCTGACACTTCCATCTCTGCGACCTTTTCATGCCTGTTATAAACTGCAATTGCTTATTTGTCAGTGCTTCCATCTAGAAGGGCAGAGCGGTAATGGCACCCTGTTAAATCTTGAGATTAGATTTTGAATGGAAAAGAAACCCCTGTGTACTTTATCTGTCACAAGCTGATGCTCAGACATCAAGAGTCTTGCTGAAGGACCTTTTACCTCTTCCCTGTATTATCAGCCCTCAGATGTGGCCTAAAATTACCCATGATAGCCAGCCACATGTTTGTTATTTGTGGATCCTGTGTTCCTCCTGGCACTTTGTGTAAACCGTATCCAAATTTAAGCATATGGTTTAAATTACTCAAACTATGCCCCGTTGTTTTTAGATGAAATGCACTCAACGGAATATATTTGGCAGTGCGCTTTCTTTTCAAGATATTTACCTGCACTAAGTGTGTCTCACACACAGCCCTCTCTGTCTCTGTAGTTCCACTCTAATTGGAGCCGTGTGACTCCTGGGTAATGGGTTGTGCCTGACCATCCGCAGATGAATGTTTTCAGGACAGACTCTTTGGCTTTGTCTAATAAATAACAGGAGTTGGATTGCTTTCGCAGATGCTTACTGGATCAGTCTCCTTCCGGCTTAGACCTCATCTATGTACACAAATCAAATAATCTCTTAACACCTCACATGTGTTCGAAATCCAATCTTTCGATTATAGTGCTTTAAAAAACATCACCAATCATCCCCTTTTTAAAACTATTTTTTACAACTGCTAGCTACTGCTTCCTGCCCCTCTGACAGACGACTGTATTAGGCTTTGGGATTTTTACTTTGAGTTCTTTGACTGGCTTCATATCATGACTTCTGCTAAAAAGCAAGAGAGCACCCAGCTTGCAGAGGCTCTTCTCGGATATCAAAAGCACCGTTCCTCACTATGCATTTCAAGTTGCATATCCATAGATGGCACTGTGCATCAAGCTGACTTTGACTCTCATGCTCGGTTTGTTGCAATGACACTTCCAGATAATTTCCCCTCACATGGCGGCTGCTGCAACTCCCCTCTTTCCCCCTTACCTCCACTTTTAGTATCTGTGGCCAAGATCGCAGCTGTGGTTTAAGAAATTGTTCCATCCTACTCAGAGGATTGTTTTCATGGAGGTGGGAGGGACTGCTTATCAAATTTGGTAATAGGAAATGGTTATCTCTGCTTTCCCATCTAATAGTTATGTTATGACTGGGGCTACACAAACAGTCATCTGATAACTGGAGTCTGGAGGAGGAGGTGGTTTGGATTGGGTTACAGTAGGTCAAGTTTGGAGTAGCATAGAGGTGTGGCGCAACAGGAGGCATGCTGTTGCTATTCTCTATGGATTTATGGATCTAAATTATACAGTCACCTCAGATTTTTTGCTGCAGTTACATTTTTGCTTTTGTGTCTGGACTCTGGAACATATTTCTTTTTTTACACAAGAAATTGTGGGATAGAAGTAGAGAACTTGAAAAGTGCACAGCTAGTTGCTCGGGAGATGCAGTGTTTCATGTCTTAGTATTTAGTCTAGTGTCTTTGCTGGATCTCCTGCATGTATAAACAATTATACTGACACTCTTAGGAAAGTCTCTCTATTTAGGGCAGATTAAAAGGCAGTTTTTACAGAATATGTTCCAGACAACAGGGGCAAATTGCACACACAAAGATGGAAATGTTGCAGGAAGAGCTGTGTCTCTAGTGGGGTGAGTATCTCAGTGGTTTATCTTAAAGTTCGGCACCACGAGCAAGCATTCTGTGTCGAGCTGTGGGATTTTCTAATTCAGTCACGTTGAGAGCAGTGGGAACAGAGCAGCCAGCTAACCTCGACTCCTCACTAAAGACAACGACAGTTCTCAGTGGACTGTACCGCTGTCCCAGATACATCATCTGACTTACAGCAGGACACATGGACCTTAATCCTACAAATGTATCTTTGCAGCAAAAACAGGGTAAACTTTCAAGGAACTGCTCCCAGATCAACAAGCAGAAAAACTCTATCTGTTTTGCTGATTCCCAACGGTACACGTGTGTGTTTAAACACTCATTTTTAAAGTTCACTAAGAGGCTAATTGTTGTGGTTTCCTGCTGTAGTTTACATTCCCAGAGCCGACTAGCAGTGTTGTACTGGGAGTCTCCAGCCATGCAGAGAATATTCTGGGTTGTCAGACAGACCAGAGCTGCTCTCAGCGCAGGGAGCTGTCTGAGAGAGTGTGTGTGTGTGTGAGTGTGTCCGAGTTTGTGTGTGTGGATGAGTTTATGTGAGCTACAGAGTGCAGCCAAGCCTGTCCAACTAAGACACCACCGCCTCTCATCTCTAGTCCCATCTGGAACACGTTAATCCAGCGAGAACTCTCTCTCTCTCTCTCCGTTTTTCTCTCTCTCTGTTTCTCTCATTCTCTCCTCTTTTGCATTTCTTTTCTCCTCTCTCTCTCTTGCTCTCTCTCGCTCTCTCTCTCTCGCTCTCATTCTCTATCTTCTGTTTGCGCTAGCAGGTCCAATCAGGAAGCCCAAATATGTGGAGAGCCCTCGTGTTCCTTCTGATGCCATCGTTTCAGCGCTGAGGAAGGTGGCCGACAACAAGGAGTCCTCGCACAATGGTGAGTTTTGCTTTATGTCTGCTTATGTCTTGGGAAGCACTGGAACCAATCAGACTTGAACTGGCTTAAATTGAGAATGCATATTGTCAGCTGAAATTCACAACTTTGCCCTCCATACTGTGATCAGTCTTCATAGCTGTATGTGTGTGTTGTGTTATTTAGATTATCATTGTTGTGTCCATGGGGTCAGGGATGGGTCTCTGTAATTTAGGGGTAGCGTGCGTTTGAGCAGTGTTCCTTCATGTAGCCACTTATACAAACACAATAGTGCCGTGTTTATTTTAAAGTGTGTGTTTAGATTACAGAGGAGTCAGTTTTCCTCTGTGCCGGGACACATTGTGTGACCGGCGCACTAGATTTGTTTCATTGGAACGTAATGAGGACAAGACCTTGAATTTCTCAGTAATTGCACGTGTGTTCTTGTGTTTCCACGTTTCTGTGAGGTGTTATTGGTGCCTATTCTCTCCTGTGTTGGGCGTTGTGTGTTTGTGTGTGTAGGGGTAATGTTCCACTAAGTGGGTTAGGGTTAGGGCTGTTTTGGTTTCCAGCAGAGCAGGGCGGGCTCAAATTCCTCTCATTGGCTTAAGTAGAGTTGTAGGAGGATGCGTTATCTTTAGCAAAGGGCAACACAGAAAGTGTACATGGCTCACATACACAGACAGTAGTAACCCAGCATGGGCTAGTCACTGTTGACTGTTACATACCAAGGCACGAGGGTGTGTCTGACATTCAGCTGGCACAGTGCAGTGTTTCGGCTCAGAGTGGGCTACCGGCAGATAGCGGATACCAGATAAATGTTATCTCATGACGGCTGGTGCACTGGCACTGTTAGTGAGCTAATTTTATGAGCGGTATACTCTGAATAAAAGGTTTTGAGAGACTGTTTCGATTTTTTTTTTTTTTTTGAGAAATGTATGGGGATGAACTATAGTTGTTTTTGAGTATACTTACTGCAGACCCCGCTCCCCCTCACCATCACCCGACTCACTATTCCCTGTACATTTTCCTCATCTGCAGACCAGAGGACCCCCTGGAAAAACTTAAACTTAAACATACACATTCACATGCCGGTGCTGTCTCACAAACAGTCTTTCCTAAGCTTCACTCCCTCTTGCTTCTCAACACAGAGGAAAGGAAAATATTGCTCAAGGTGTGTGTACTTAAAGCTACAGTTGCTAACAATTCTTGTCATATTTGCTGAAACAGTCACTATATCCTGACGGTAGTGCACGAGACAGACACTCTGGGGGGAAAAAAACAGGTTCATCTGTGTCCTCCTAGTGCTCTTAATGGCAGGAGTCTCCAGTGTCCATCACTGCTCGTGAACTCCAATCAAACTGTAAAACTAGGCAGTGCTGATCAAATATGAATGAAGATATGTTTTCAGAAACATATTTTAGTGTACTGTTTAGCTGTACAATTAGAAAGTTTGGTAAGGCCAGTGGCCCATGCTTGGTTTTGGCTCGACAGTTTTCAACATGGCAGCAGGGTTACAAACTTTCTAATTTTACAGCTACAATACTTTTTTCACTCTTTTAACACTACAGTAAAATATGTTTCTGAAAACATTTGAGGAGAGAAATCTTCAATGTAGTAACTGAATCTTGATTCATATTTGTCAGCGCTGCCTAGTTTGACAGTTTGGTCGGAGTTCACGAGCATTGCTTGACACTGCGCTGGATATTCCTCAGCTCTGATTGGTTGTTTTCCTTCGGCGCGGTGGAATCTTGCAAATGCCATTAGGAGCACTGGGGGGAGGCAGTGGAACATGATTTATTTTCACAGATTATCTCGCATACGCTACTGCCACGACATAGTGACCGTTTCAACAAATATGACGGAAGTTATTTTTTATAAAGTTACCAACTGCAGCTTTAATGTTCAATTAATTGTTGTGGTTGTGTAACATTAACTCGGTGCTGTCTTTTCTCTAATTCCATTTTAGGATAAAAATACTCTTCAGGCGATATAACAGGCCACACTATCTCACAAGTATGTGATAGATTTACTGACGAAGCCCTCCAGAGAATATTTCTGCTACCATAAAATGTAGAGTACAATCAAACTCAAACACAGAGAGTACACAAAAAAAGAGCTAAGATTATAAATTAAATTTTTCCATTATGTTATTCTTCTGGTCTACTCCCGATGATAGAGATAACCATTACAGATCTGGTCAATCTACGACCAATAAGAAATGACATCGCAGTCTCTTGGACAGTTTATATGCAGCCTAATTTAGAACATTTTTATTGCTCATTGCACTGTTGGAACAACAGCAAAAGCCAGTCTCTCCTTGGGCAGCTCCGAGCATTTTAAGACGTTTCAGTTTATTTAGTAGAGTTGGTGGTGACTTGTACATGCTGTCAAATATTGACTCGTTTAACAGAACTGAAGAAATAACCGACCTGTTTTTTAAGGTCAAACGGCTACTTCTTATTGCTGCCCATTATTCAATAAATGTAGGCAGCTAAGCCAGGAGAAACTATCTACCATAATTAGCAGGTAAGAGAAGTTTACTACTGAGAAAAGAGCGAACTTACTCAACTAATTATGTACAATTAGGCGCTGTATAAATTCTAGACTAATGATGGCTAATTGTGATACCCCAGCTGTTGTAGGATGAGGCCCCTTGCATAGCTGACAGGCTTTTGAGCACAGCTACACATGCTGTCTCACCATTTTTGTTCTCCAAACATTCACACATAGGCTTTGCATTTCATTTGAAGTTATATCATGCAGTTAGATGTAGTGTTTGCTGAAGGCCTGGTACATCAACTGGATTAATTTATACTAATGTGTCACACATGGCATGTGACAAGACACGTTTCCGTGTTCTTTTGTCAATAAAAAGAGCATCTTTCAGCCTGTGCTGTTAGCTGTTGTTAACTGCTGAGACAGGACTAGATGTTTGTTTGACATTGCAGGTTTTGTAACAAGGTCAGTGTCGGAACGGAATGTTGACACAGTGCCGGAAGAATCTGAGTTGGAAAACCCATTTGAAGGTTTGCAGCATGAGCACCATGTGACATTTAAAGAAAGTGAGTTCTTAGGAGTTGTAAAGGCACTTTTTGTTGAGAGTTGTGCTCAAGGATACATCTCTCGGATTTCCAAAAACCACATTAATAGTCAGATCTTTAGTGCAACTGAGGCCTTAAAGATTTTTATGCAATATCGTTTTTGTGTGTGTGTTTCATTTTGGCTGTCCTCAGATATGATTAAAGCTTGCATGTGGAGTATAAATGTATTAATTTATTTTTAATTTTTTGGGTTGGACTGTGGGCTTCCCCAAGCTCTCTGTTGTGGACCAGCAGGTTGGGCAGTAGGTTAAGATGGGAAACGTGTGCTTGACCTACAGTGGAGTCACCTCACATCTTTGAGGAAGGATAGAGTTTCTTGAGTATGTGTGTGAATGCAATGTGTATTTTTATTGTGGAGTCCACAAGTACTTTTGTGTTTGTTTGTGTATGTGTGTGCTTGCTTGCATGAGTACATTTGCAACAGGTGGCCAACAGTCTGCCTGTCAAAATTGTTTCAGCTGTCTCAGAGCTCTGTCTCTGTCAATCAAGACTGAACATCAGGTCCTGTCCTCTCTCTCAATTATGTTTCTCTCCTAAATCCCCCCCATGTTACAGCTCCATTGAGACCCGGCCCAAGCACTTAGCACCTGTTTCTTCGTGTGCTGTTTATCTTGTCAATGCTCAAATTAGGACCCGACTTATATTATTAAGTATTCGGTGAATTTACACCACTTTAAACATCTGAGTATGTGGTATTGCTTTCACTTCTTGATTGTAACTGTTCTGGTACTAATCTGACCTTTTATTGTCATCTCCTGTACAATGTATGTTACTCATTTGTTAACACTTTTTGCAGACCATGTCATTCCTTGTGCTATTCATGCGACTATTATTGTTGCTGTTAAATTGGGAGATAACAGTGAAAATATTTAAGTTTCTAAATGTAGCTATCTTTAGCTGTCAAATGTCTCATTTTGGCACAACATAGGGCAAAAAAAAAAAAAGGCCCAGCCATGGCATAATAGATATTCATCTTCAGGTTGTCCATAAATGTATGTGGCCATGTGTAAATTGGGTAAATGTAATGTGATTTTTTTTGCAATTACTGATATGTAAAACATCTCATCAAAGATGAGGAAAAGGTCTAACAGCCACAGCTGGGGCCCTGGTAGGCTGCATGCAAGGAATGTTTTCGCAAATGTAGGAAACCATGGTGTCACTGGTGACTTCTTTTTTCACTAATTTGAATTGGCCATTCATAAGTTGATGCAGATAATGTCAGATTATTCTTGTGGTCTTGGTATGATATTGAATAGGGAAATGGAGACAAAGGCATGTGAGGAAGATTTTCCAAAATAAGTAATTCGATGCGTCAGTTGCGCATAAAGCAGTTTTAAAAACTGGCTGTGTTTTGTACCTTTTATAAAGACTTGAGCCCAATTGTATAATCAAGACCCATTGTTTCCAGTTTATAGAACTTATGATGATATAGACAAGCAGTGCCTTGTGGCAGCAGAGATGAATGGGCTGTGATTTGTTTTTGGCTGTAACAGAGTCCTATCACTTTCTATAGCATATCAGGTTCATTGTTGATTTTCCTTTTTAAGGGCTAAAACATGCTTGAGGCTAAAACATTGTATGTTGTCTGTGTTTTTCTTTATTTAATGATGAAGCTTCATTAATCTGTACTGCTCTTCTCTTAAAGATTCTTACACCACAGCCGCTATGCCCCGCAGGGGTAAATCGCTGCATGAAGAAGCTTTAGCGCTATTGGTCAAATGGTTAATGAAATGCCATCTGTATCTACCATTAGAGCAACAATAATAACAGCCAGCGTCAAGCTGAGTTGTCGGTCACAACTATGATTACTATCCCCTTGCCATCCCACCCTCGGAACCTAATTTTACGCATATGACGCTCCATCTGTGCTCACAGCAAAGGACATTTGTGGTTCAAACAGTGGAATTTGCAATAAGAGCGCTCAATGTGCTTCAGGGGGGCACGTCACCTCGTACCTCTGAACTCAAATGGAGAAGCAGGATGCATGTTCTCATCGATGGTTCATTAACAGGCTCCACTGTTGTGGTAATGAAACTCCAGCTGCTAATGAGCACCGGCTGGATTGTTTTCTCCTCCATCTTTCTCCTGCTCCTCCTCTTTCCGTCTTCTTTCTTCTATCCCTGCACCACGCTGCTGCTATTTCACACCTGCTCATAAACTTCCTCCGGCAGCAGATAATGATGTTGTTTTCTTTTTGCCTCCATTTGCTGTACAGTTACTGGAATAACAAAAAGTGGTTCCAGCTACATCCCTGTTTTTTCCATATCTCCAGGGTAGTGTAAGACATAAAGGACATTCAGATAGGCTGTATATCTTTTTTAATTTTTTTTTATTCACATTCATTTCATTTTACATTTTATAACTGCCTTCCATCCACAAATCAATGTATCTTATTTTACAAAAAAAGTTGCCCAACTGGGCCACAGTTTTACCATCCGTGCCATGGAAATATAATGCATTTTCCATTATGAAGTCTTGAGCTTAAACTAAAGTGACATACAAGTTTAGAACCAGTGTTGCTTTCACAGACAAAGTCATAAAGTTATGTGAGATACATTGGAATGAGACAAATCAATAAACCAGGTTGATCAAGATGAAAGTATTGAGAACTATTAGAGCAATGCTGCTGATTGACTCATCGTTCCTGGATAGTATTTTATACCCTGTAAAGTCACAGAACAACTCTTTACCAAGCCTATTTTCTTTCTCACCAAACAATTTCCATTGAGGTAGTATACAGCCTTGGCAGAAAGCGTACCTATTGCTCAACTGTCCATTTGCTGAGCTTTCATGGTCTGACTTTCCTTCGTTCTTCTTTCATACAGGCTTCCAATTAGGACTGTATTAGTGTAATGGGTTGTTATCCATCAGGTTAGCCAAACACTTTTTAATTTTGAGTTTGCAATGCACAGAACTTCTGCAAAGTGTAAGAAGTAAAAAAAACAAACTGAAATGAGTAGGTTGAAGTTGTCACAAATTACAATTCCTTGTGCATAATACCCGTAACCCTGCACAGAATGTATTTGATCTCATTATTAGTAACACATTAAAGCATTAGCATCCTAGCTAATACAACTAATCTGTCATCTTGTCACTATAGCTTTGATTGGAAACTAATTAAAGAAAATTTGGGATTAGTAGACCGTTGCAGAGGTCTGCGCAAGTGCTTGCTTGTAATAGTGCTCCACTGTTCCCATGACCCATTATTGAACCATTAAAAAACACTCTTTACATTTTTCTTAATTAAGAATTTTGACCGAGGTATGTATGTCAGTTAAAAATAAACTCCCTACTGGACAAAATACGTTAAGGTGACACATTATCTCAAACAAACCTTTGGCATTTCTGTACTGCAATATTTTAGTTAGTTATTGACCTACAATATGTCAATACTGATATATCTCTGTGAGAGATTGAGAGAGAAAAGAGAATGCACACACACACGGCCATAGAGGCAGTGCGTCTACAGTATAAGTTTATGTGGATACATGTGTGTGATTTACCTAATCTCTGAACACGGCGGGGAAGCCAGCAGGTCTTGCTGTTTTTCCGCTCATTGTTGGGTTATCTTAGGAGACGGGTAGAAGTGCTCCACTGCTGATAGCATTTTCAATCAAGAAACCATAGCAGGCCTCTTTCATGCTTTCCTTTTCAGGTGTGCGTGACTGCTTAAGAAACTGATAAACCCCACACTGACCTCTGTCTTTGGTTGTCTTGCTTTTATTTTTTCATTTGGTATGAAATGGATTAGAAAGTCCTTTGCCCATTGTATGGTGAAGTTATCAATTAGATACACCAATGTGGTTCTTGACCTAGGGATGATTTCTATGTTTCATTATGTGTCTCAAATTGAATAAACTGTTGACAGAGGAACTAGAGAACATAACCCAGGGACACAGTTGCTACAATAGGATATAGAAGGATGGTTGTGTGATTTATGATTTGCACCATTATATGAGCTCATTTTCCTCAGGCATACCGTGTCACCAGTTTAAAAGTAGTTGACATTCCTCCTCTTTACTTATTGAAAGAGACGCACAGTGCTGCAACACAATACTGTATAGCTTTTACTGTCATGATAAACAACAACAACAGTTGCATTAGCAGCGGTGATCACATTCAAATTGGCAATGTCACATTGAAGGTAATGGCGGCGCAATGAAGCTTTTGATGCAATCAGATCAACGTAGCAGTGGTGGCCCAAAGGATAGAGAAAGGAGCCGGTGACCGCAATGTAGCCGATTTGATCAACGACCAGGTTGGAGTAATCTGGCAAGCAAAAGAGCAGCATGTGTCCCTTCTTCAGTACCACAGCTGAGTCGCCCTGGAGTAAGACTCTTAACCAACAAAAGATGAGACTGATCAATAGATCGAACTGAGGTTGTTTTTGAGCAGCTTCTAGGACTGAAAATAAAGGTAAAACAATAATTACATATACCACTATTTACTTTACATGACCCAGATCCACTTAATGTTACGCTGCCTGTTATGTTTACTATGACATGAAGATATTTTGCTGTCATTGCTGTCAACGGACAGTAAAATGGTTAGATGAATAGGTGATGACAACATTCATAGAAGAAACTGGTTGAACCATTTAGCTGTAGTAGACAATTGCCCTGTTGTGTCATGTGTATGAACAGAACGAGTCCAAATCCATCCAAAGTGGTGTACTTCATAAAGCCACAGTACAACCACAAGCCTAACTCGGATTTCTCTATTTACTGCATCTGCTGTTTTAATTTATAAATGCACAAACACAGAACGCTGTCAAAAATGTTGCACTTCCAAAGTGAAAGTCTTGTGTCTAGCAGTGGAGGCAGTTTCAGTGCATCTCATTTGTGTTGTTTGTACAATGTATTGATTTGCAGAGAGACCACTGGCTGAAGATATTGTTATTGATGTGGCCCATGAGCCTCAGTTTTGGGTTGTAAGGGCCATGTGCGTCACATATGTCAGCCTTTCAGTTTATTGTTGTGTATTTATGTTGGATGCCTAGAGGTCTATCACAGCCCAAGCACAGTTCCATGGCTATTGAATGGTCCTCAGAGTCCGGTGGGTTTAAGTGGTTTTGAAGAGCCAGTGATGAACATTAAACTGTGAAGAAGCACTCAATCAACAAGATGGATTTGTTTCTACATGGTAATACATTATAGCCAGAGCAGGTACAAATACTGCTTCTTTGCACTGATCTTTATGAGCTAAAGGTTTCAACAATGTTGCATCATTTTATTCTCTTCTTCCTTACTACATCTACTACATCAAGTGAAGGACATAGACATTTCTGAAAGTCTCACAGTGTGTGATTCTAAATAATTTGTAGTCTTTACAAATCCATAATGTTTGCATTTTTAGGCCATACCGTGCCTTTGACAGACTCTGACAATAAAAAACAACCTGTCACTGTTTGCTAATGTACAGTAGCTATAAATGTGTGATGTTTAAGGTGCCCCTTTTTAAAACTCTGGAACCAGTTCCCATTATCTTCACCTGTCTACTAAAAGTTGATGAAGCATGCAATGTGCTGCTGTGTACTTCAAATGACTATTGACCAACAACTGGCACTCAACATTATTGATATCTGTCCACAGTTGAATTTAACAACTTTATTTCATTCTCAACATAAATCTCAGTTATACTACTCTGTCACCTAATGATGTTACATAACAGTGATTTAAATTAGAGTAGCTCATGAATTCTTCAACCTTTTATGACAGAAAATCTGAAAAATATGTTTAAGTAACAACTACAGCATTGAAGGCTTACATTCAAGACATTGTCAAAAACACAAAAAAAACTTTTTGAAGATTGCTTGTACGTGCTCCTAGTTATTACGATGTGTGCATGTAGTGGTGGGTGAGAAATGACAATTGAATTATATCAGCACTCTTTGAAGACTTAACAAGATGTGTACTATAATCCAGTGACCCTGAATCTATAAAACCATTGTTGTCGGCATTCAGGCCTCAGCATTGTCTTTGCACCAGCGGCCTTAAAAGTCTCCTCTCAAGCATTTACATGAGCAGGGTGACATTCCCTATAAAGAACAGATTTTTAATGTATGGTCTTTTTACTGCACAGTATTTGCCATGGAGAAAAGATGATGCAAGTACAGCAGCCAAAGTGTATTAGGTTAGCATTCAGTACTACATAGACAAACGCTTCAATTTATTCAGTGTAATACCTTTAGGCCTTTTTTGTTATTGCTATGTTTCCTTTCGGGCCTATACAATATTTTGGTTTCTCAAAAATGAAAGGAAAGTGCTTTTCTTAGAGGCGGTGCAACTGGCCTAAAGTCGGTGCAATAAACAACATAATAACATAAAACATATACTGACATCAGAAACAGAGCAGATGTGTCAAAGGGTTAACATAAATATGCAGTCTCAATTTAGAGATGTGTGCTTGTCTGACATTACTTACAATACAAGTATCTTGTCTAACACATTTTCTTTTTTGTTGAAGGACGTGGGCACATGGCTAACATGTGCAAAGCCATAATGGCTAATTCTGTTTTGTACAGAAGCCTTGGATGAATTGCTGGCAGGGTATATTCTTCCTCTGCGAAATTACACTTATAGTTATAGTAGACCAGCTGCATGCATTTTAATCATGGCCAGCATAAGTTTTCAAGGAAATTCAAGAACCTTTGGTGTTCTTAAATTAGTGGATAATTAGTTCTCACCACTTGTGCAATCTGCTTGATTAGATATGCTTTGTATTTCCATTAAAATAAATAAATAAATAAATCGGCTACTTTACAATGATAAGACAGCCAGTCCAGATGTTGAAATGGGTAGTACTGGACTCAATGCAGAAGGAAGCTTACAGGAACATTGTGATGTGTTGGTTCCTTTAGAAGAAGAAGAAGTGTTTATGCTCCCTTTGCCAACCAGGGTAAACTAAGAGCATATGCTGCAGGTTGAGTTGTAGGGTGGGTGGGGTTTCTAACAGCAGCAGTGAGATTCACATCATGTGTGACAGTAGGCCTTTCTCAGTTAAAGATTTGTGTCTACATGCATGAGATTTTGGCAAACCAGTTCTCAAATTGATCTTAATAATACAAGCTCCTGTTATTAAAGCAGATGCTCTTGCTACAACAAAGCAGAGAGAGACTTTTGGTGTGTATTGTGTAAAACAAATGTGCATCTTAAAAATATGGTGTGCCAGTAAAATCATTGTACTGAATAGGGCATAGTAAAATCCAAGATGGGATACAACAACTTTCTTTTTCCCTTTTGGGAGTACTGCTCTGTAATATTGTCCTGCCTGTCACTGGTGACTGGTTTCACATTGCATACTGTCCTTAGCAAACCGTTGACCTGTAACGTTTCTTCATTATTGCTACAATATAACTTCCCTTAACCAGTGGCAGCACTGGGAGCACTGCTACAGAGAAGAACTCCCTATGGACAAGTGGCAAGACCACACTGTATATAATTACAGTATATATGCATTATTTAGAAGGAGACTCTGGTGTATTATTTTGCTCCTAAACAGTCATGAGTGGAAGTTGGGAGGAGTTGGGACTTAAGGTCCCAGGTTACTTTGATTTCTGTGTACCAGCTCTGCCACCATCATTCTTACTATTCCTTTCACTTAACATCACAACAATCTACATCATTGTAAAAGTTTATTATACTTAAAGGAAACGTAAAAATCACAAATTGTTGTAGCTTATTATCCTTATTATAGGCACAGTATTCTATCAGGTTAAGAAACTCTTACCAAGGTATGAATGTCATTATTCCAAGGACTGCATATTGCACACTTGAAATAAGAGACGGACATGAGAGAGCAGTTGTTAGCGTGTTCGCTGCTGTCTTCTAAGTGGAGGGAAGTGAGCCCAAAACCTTGCACCATAAAGGAAATCAAATGGGTAAAGAAAAGCATGTAAGAGGGCAAAAATAAGGCTTACTTTGTTATGGGGAAGTAGATGGGGACTCATGGAGGGATGGAGAGTAGTCCTTTTGATGATTTCTTTACAATCACAGAAGAAAATACATTATCTGTATATGGCCATTTCCATGCCAAAGATGTACAGTATATGTGTGTGTGCGTGGCTCAATTTTGACTTCATTCTTCATTTGGGCTTGGCAGTATATTATGCCATTGGACTTGTTTGTATTTAATCAGATTGACTGCCAACATTATTAATAACTGTGGAAGAAAGGGGGTAAAAGAGAAAATGAAGGAGAGAGGAGGAAAAGGTGCTGACAGTAGGCTGTATAATAAGCTTTTGTACCTTGGACATCTGCCTCTCTCTCTCTCTCTCTCTGTCTCTCTCTCTGTCTCTGTCTCTGTCTCTGTCGCTCTCGCTCTCCCTCTATCTATCTGTTTGTCTGTCGGTCAGACTGTTAACTCAGGGAATGTAGAGATTCTGCCTTAATTAATAAGCCACACCCACCCACCTACATTTGAATTACATGCGTGGATGATAAAATACTCTTTTCAGTTTCAGCCCAAGTTCATGTTGTTGCATAAACTTGCCTCCATTGTTTTTTTGGGAGGGTTTAATATATGCCAAAAAGCAATATGTATAAACAGAAAATAGATAGTGGTCTCTGCCTTGTTGATGGCACTCCAACCTTGAAATTGCTATCTAAACAAAGCGAGAAAGCCCGTGTCCACTCATTGATATTCAAAGGCTCTATGAGTGTGAGCTGTAAACAACCTGAAAGCCCTGGGATTGGCACTTGAGGCATTGCAGGACACACACATAGACACACAGTCTCTGCTTTCTTAACAACGTTAGACATTCACATGTATTCAGACTCTTTTCAAACACACACACACACACACACACTCAAGCCATAGCCCCCACCCAACTCTCTCTCTCTCTCTCTCTCTCTCTCTCTCTCTCTCTCTCT
>CALSCE010010700.1:11363924-11391038 GCA_943593645.1 Bovichtus variegatus | reverse complement strand
TCTCTCTCTCTCTCTCTCTCTCTCTCTCTCTCTCTCTCTCTCACTCCCTTGCTCTTCTGTCCTCCCCCTATCTGGTTCTGCACCACATCAGCAGCAGCTGGAGAGTGCAGCGTAGCCTTTCAGAGCAGAGCTGAGGAGGGCAGGGCAGGGCAGGGCAGGCAGAGTGGCCCTGTGTGGGCCATCCAGTGGAGAGAGGGAATCTGCCCGCTAACGTTAAGCATTTCTCTCCCTCTCTCTCTCCCCCTCTTCTCTAGAGCTGCAAGCGGAGAAACAACCAAGCTCCTCCTCCCCTGCCACTCAGGAACTGATGACAAGGCTGGGCTTTTTACTAGGAGAAGGGATCCCGGGTACGGCACGCATACCTATGGACGACAAGAATGAAAAGAAGGTATTTCAATTTCTCCCTCCCCTCCAACTCCCTCCCTCTTCCAACAGCAGCTGCTGCCACTGCTGCAGCACACAGATAGAGAGATAGAAGAGAGAGAAGGGATGAGAGGAGGAGGGTGTTGTGGCAGTGTAACAGAAGAATGGATTTTTTTGTTGGAGCTTGATTCATTTTTTCCCCCCTGTGCATTATCTTTGGATGAGGATTTAGGAGGCACCTCTGGGAATAATTTTTTTGGCACGACAAACAACGGTAACTGTTAAACTGTTTTGTTTGAGATGTTAAATATGTTCTAAAGAAAGTAAATGCGTATTTAAAATTGGTTTCATGTGGTTTTATTCTCTCTCCAGTGTGGTGTATGAGTCTCCCAGTAACTTGAGTGCTATTCCAGGGGCTCTTGAGTACGTAACAAGAGTGTCTGAGCCCCAGACCAGAAATAGAGTTATGTTAGGTCTGAGCCTCAGTTTGTTTGGTTCTACTAATTAAGCTGGTGCTGTGCGAAGAGCAGAGCCCAGCACGCTACGCTTCCCTCATTTATCTCATGTGTTGGACCCGCTTTGACACTGAGTCTGCAATTCTAGAAACGTGAAAGAGACTTACAAAGTATTGTATGCATGATGTTCATTAGATAAGATGTGGTTAGTGTCATGGTTTTTACTTTTGTTTGTGTGCGTGTAGGTGTGTGTTTTCAGAGCTCAGTTGGGTTGGAGCACATTATTGTCATCTGCCAGCAATTCTGTTTTCCTCCATGCTGCTGTTTAACAACATGTCTTAAACTCAGCATGTTGTTTTTAGTTCTGCCTGACCAGTAAATTATTAAATGTCAGTGAGCTTTTTCGGCTGTGATTTGTTAGGTGGCTCTTGGTGCAGCCCCAGGCTGGAAATTGGCAGACAAAAACTACTGACATGCTGTCGCAAAAACCCAGGTGGGATTTAGAAAAAGGAAATGTTATGTAGTTAGTATTCGCATTCCACAAGTTGTTAATGATGCCTCAAGTTATGCAGCACCCCTCCTACTCTGCTGTTTGTATCCATTCAGCATGCTACTGCACAAACATGTAGACCTTAAAACAGCAACAGTGCAGTAAAACATACATCTTGTGGGTTAGTGAGTTCAGTTGAGTAGAAGAAAAATGGATTTTTTGCAGCAGAAATACTGCAGTAATATTACATTTTTTTAACAAACTCACTTATCAATACATACTGTATGTACATTAAGTAAACGGCTATTTACAGATTTTTAGTGCATTAACATTTTTGCAGTATGTTAAAGAGGCTTTTAAACAGCTATGGGATGTCTTGAGTTCAGGTTCAAAGTTCGAAATGGTTTGCTGAAATATTTAATTGGATGTGTTTTTTTTTGAGGCAATGCACAGACTTGTAGTAAGTGGTGCTTGAGAAGCCAACTGAGGGTGAAAGTCCCTCTGGCAAATATCTGCAGCGAAGTTGGTGTACTAAGGATGAGGGTTGATTTTATTTGACCTGGGCATGTAACAGTGTTTTTTAATTGGAAACAGTTTGAAGGCTTTGGCCCTTCTTACACTAGGACAATGATGACCGTCTTAAGCTACAATATATTGTGTGCAATCAGAATACAGTTCTAGGAAGATGGGTAAACAGGACAAACCAGCATTAATGTAGATTTCTCTGGTTGTCAGTTAACTCAAACAAAGATTCAGCTTCTTTATGGTTGTCAGACAGGCCTGGTGGTATGCATGAGAATGATATGTATTGTGTTGCAACAAAGTAGATACTTCTTCCCTTGTGAAATTCTCTTCAGGCTTATTTTAGTTCCTCCAGACATATGAGTGTGTAATTTCCAAGCCTTGCTCCATTTACAGTGCTTATGCCCTTCAGCTTGTGTGTCATGCTCACACTTGAAAGGCTTGTTTATTTGTGAGGGAATCGTTTGCATTGCTTTCACATGATCCAGGAAATAGGGAATGAACTCGGATCAAATCATTTTTTTTTTTTTTTTTTTTAAAGTTTTCTCAATTCTCCTGCCAAATAAGGTTGGAAAATATATATTTTTTGTTGTATTTGTTGCTGCTCATGCTGAAAAAATGTGAACATGTTGCCAGCTGACTTTCAGTTTATATTGGGTTGACTTCATACTGCATTGACATATTTGATTAGTAGAGCACATTCTTGGTGTACCTTACCCTTTTCCTTTACCTTTCTTCTTCCCAGTGCTCCGTGACTAACCAGGGTATCAGCCCCTGCTCCACACTGACCAGCAGCACGGCGTCTCCCTGCACGGACAGCCCATGTTCCACGCTCAACAGTACGACCAGCCGCCCCCCTCTCAGCCGCACCAGCCCCTGTGGGACCATCACAAGCCCCAGCTCCACACTTGAGAGCAAAGACAGTGGGATCATAGGTGAGAAACAACCAACTCTCTGAGTGATGTTTATTTCACAAACATGCATTGTGTGTGTGTATCTTTGAGACCTGATATAAAGCATATATACAGATATCTATATGTGTGTGTATATGTATATATATATATATATATATATCAGGTCTCAAAGATACACACACACAATGCATTTTTGTGAGACTGCTGTTTAAAACCACCTGTTGCCAAAATAGTCAGTAACCACACTAGGAATGCCAGTGATGAGCCAGGTCAGCTGCAGATCCAGTAGGAAATCAGGCACAGGGAATGAATAGCTTAGTTAGGAGCGTGAGTAGCCCACATCAGAGTAATGACAACAAATGGCAGCTTACCAGTGGCTGCATCAGTTGCTGGGTTTGATAAAAACGTTGGTCACAAAAATGGCTCTGTGACTTCTCAGTAATCATTTTTTTTTTTTTTTTTGGCAATTATCTTGCACAATGCCACTGTGTTTTCCATGAAGCTCTGCCATTTCTAATTTGCAATCTGAGAATGGTACCCCGTGTGCACTTTGTGACTCGGACCCAAAAGTCTCACCTGCGTTGTGTCACTCATTCATCATCTTATTAAACCCATTGGATATTTTTGTGTGAATGCATAGCATTTGAGTCAGGTTATATTCATCCTTTTATCATGTGTCAGTTATGGAGTTTGTATAGAGCTGTTCTAGTATGAGAGAGCATTGAGTTGACAGTCGCCACATTTTGACGTTATATTATATCTCCAGTAATAGCCCTGTAAGACATCTGGGGATTTACACAAGCTGACAGGAATACGGCGTTGTCTATTGATATATTAATACGTCTGCTGTTTCTACTCACACACCTTCCGGTGGCTTTACAAATGTTAGAAATTCATTCTGGAAATGGCTTTTGAATATTTGCAGTGGGAATTCAATAACTGTATGGTCCCGCCATGATCCTCGGTTGAACTTAAATCATTTCTCAAAGTACCAGTACTTTTGTGAAAAAGTTAACATCCTTGTATGAACTAAGTAGGATATCATAAATGTTTTGCCTATTTAGGTAACTGATTTACATCATTGTTTTGCAGTAGAAAGCAATGAGGGGCCAAAGCCAGATATAACAAAACAATTTGGATTCCAGTACAGCAGAGACTAACTACCATGGTCAGTCATTCTGTCCCCCCAGAGCAATATCATAGCTAGCTTCTAAATAATTTATGGAAGCTGTGATATAGTATCTTCCAGCATGGAGCATCGACATGCTGCCACCCGGGATGAGCCATACAGTCATGTTGCATGTGCTGTGGTCTCTCTCATTGTAAAGCTACTTCAAATCAAAATGTATTTTGTGAGAGAATGACACAATGTGACGTTGGTCTGCAACATCCCACCCACAAGCCTTGATAAGAGTGTGCTGGCATCGAAGATAACAAAGCTATGTTGTGTCCACAAGTCAGATTCCAGCCAGTGATTAATGTTCCCCATTCTTTGAAGTTTCATTCTGACTCTGATTCCAAAAGCACATTCATTTGGCTTTGTACTGCGTTAAAAGCTCCTTGGAGGAATTTGGGAGATTTCTTAACATGTACAAAATACTCCCAGAGGAGTTTCTGCTTGAGGTGCCTGGGGAAAGACTTATAACAGCCCTGCAGCAAGGACCATAACCAGCTCCTAGTGCGGTAAATTGATAAGCTCTCTGTATGTTTGAATTAATAATAATGTATTCTTTGCCATGGGCTACAGTTCAACTAGTAAGCAATCACTGTAACCTCTTCTACATCGGGATGAATGCTAATACCATGCTCAAAGCAGGGCTAGACGTGACTGCTGTCATGAATGACTTTATATTTGCTCAGGTAAACAGCACAGGAGTCACAAGGTCCAGGATGTGTTTTATTAATAATAGTGATGATGCAATGTGCTGCATTCTGAATCTGCATTTTGAAATCCAGATTAGGAGTGAGTGATGCAAACGCAGCCAGCTGGCCAGTCAGTTCCAGTCCTCTGACTGTGCTGATGTTTCTACATCCAACTGCAGCTCATGTAGCTTTGGGCCTCCACTCATCTTTTAGGATTGTACTAGATAGCTGCGTTGGCCTGAGGGAGGATTAAAGGATTTGTTGTCATGTTAGCAAAACACCTGTCTGAACTCAAAAATACTGAAGGCAGTTTTCAACACTAGCTCTTCACTCTACTATTTTTTTTGTGGGATTTTTGTGTCATAGTACAGCATCCAGACGATGTATTATTTTAGATCCTTCAACTGATGATTTGTGAAAAAGAACAAAAGACATTCGAAGAGTCTGGTCTCAGGAAATTAATTTTACAAGTCCATGCCATCATGTCTTTCCAATTTTCATTAGCGCAAGCAGACTCTCTCTGTAAGTATGAAGTCAGGTGGTGAACAGTGTTGATAAGGGCAATGAAGAAAAGCAGGGAGTTATTCAAAGTTAAAAGCTCCGTTACAGAGATTAGAGATGAAGACTGATAAATATTCATAGGACACAAAGAGCATCTTACCTCCCTCTCTTGCTCTAATTCCCTCTCTTTTTTCATCTCCCCACAGCCACCATCACTAGTTCTTCGGAGAACGATGACCGCAGTGGCTCCAGCCTGGAGTGGAGTAAGGATGGCAGCCTGAGAGGCAGCGGGCGCCATGGCCTCGCGCAGAGTGTGCGGGCTGACACCTGCTCTCCTGTGGCCGAAGAAGACTCCAACAGTGCCACAGCAACGCCAGCTGACACCCCATCCAGGGCAGACCAGAAGCAGTCCAACACATCAGCAGGGGCACCGCAGCCTCCAAGTCACTCGCCTGAGGGACCCATTCCATATCCATCGCAGACATCTTCTTCCCTCATGATGCCCAGGCCGAACTCTGTAGCAGGTAAGAGCCGCATAGTCTTTTTAAGCTCTTGACATCTGGATGTCTTCTGTGCAGAGGAGGGAAAGGATTGGATCTGTATACCTTTCCTCGTTGACTGTGTGCATTCATTTAGCATCACATGACATATTTTACTCAAACTTTTTTCATGTAGCCTAGTAACATTTGTTATGCGGACAGAAAAAAGTGCTTGGGTGTCTCACTGTATCGCATTGACAGTCAGTTCAAGTTTGTTGTGCTATGATACGACCTGTGACAAGTGTAGTGTCAATTCTAGTCCAAGCAAGTGACACACACAGACAGTAAAAAGCATTTGTAGACATTGAGAGAATGAGACAGTTTTTCAGAAGCCAGCTTGCACTTTTCAACAAGGAGCGCGATATAAAGGCAGAAGTTTGGGATTAGGCAGCTGTTGTATGTGGTGCCTCGGCCCTGCCTGCCATGTCGGACCTAAGCACAAACCACTGTCTGGCTGATCTGTTCTGCATTCCTGCCCTGGACCCTCCGTGTTAAGGCTGAGCTCGCCATATCCACACAGCTGTCACAGTTGTTGATATCCCTCCGCAGTCCCCCTTTCCCCCCTTTTTCCTTCCCTGATCTCCCCCACACTGCCTCCCTCTGTTTTTGCTGTTGCTGCTTTTGACCTTGGCCCTGTTTTAACTCACGCAGCCATACGTTTTACATCTTCCTTTAAAACTAAAGACCAAAGGCGAGTTGAGAAGTTGATGCAAAGACTAACAAAAATCAAGCCCTCAATGGACTCCATGGTTTGAACTGATATTTAAGAACTATCATTTTCAGCTGTGTTATAGCCTGCCATTAGGATTCACTAAAGACAGTTGTTGGATTTTACGTGCAAGTGAACTGTGAAATCACCAGCAATGAAGTCTGCTGCTCTACCTGCAATCACATGCTGTTCATCATTATCCATACCCAGGGGAATATGGTGTGCACATGCTTGCCGTTAGGCTGACTAGACACTAGAAATAACAGCATTACAAACGTAAAGGACATGAGTTGCATATTTGCTTGTTGCAGTTGCAGACTCGAGCTTAAGTAGTGTGTAAATGGTACATCGGATGAAAAAAATAACTCTTCTAGGGAAGACGAAGATTGTACGGAGGTGAGTGAAACAGTTTGAAGAGCCGATGAACTTTGTCACACTGCATTTTACAAGCAGACAATTTGATTGGTGATGCGAAATCACAGGAAATTATAGAGGCAGACAGCAGAACTGGGGAAAAAGGCATAAAAAAAAAAAAAAAAAAGAAAGTGGACTCAGTTCATGAGTCAAAGTAAGAATAAAAACTACCTTAAAGACTGAGACAACAAATAACGCACCAGAATCCAGACTGATATTGGAGTAGTAAATCCCTCAACACGTGAATATCAATTTTTTACTGGAAGTTAATGTATTTTGTTCGTATTTTGCTGCTTAGGAACATGACTGTTTTGAAAAGAGCGTTTTACCCATTTCACCTTGGTGCCGAAGCTGCCAATGTGTTATAGATGAAATGCTTTAATGCAAAATATGCCTCCCCTGGGTTTGACCTAGATGAAATACAGTATTCACTCGTCTCTGCTACGTTTACTGTATGTTTCTGTATGTCTTTCCTCTTTGATGACATCCAGCTCAGCTTCCTGTTGAGTTTGAATGCACTTATTGTGAATTGCATTGGACAAAAGCATGCTCCAAATAAATGTAATGCAATGTTTGTCTCAAAGGCTTAGCGATTTGATACAAGTAGCCCATTCATCTGCTGAAGATAGTTTCATTCTGTTGGTTAACATTGACCTTGCAATGTTCTTTTTCTATTGTTAAGATAGAGTAGGTATGAGATAGAAGCAGAACAAATAGCACATTGTTAGTGCATAAACTTCTCTCAGACATAGATTACATGCTATAGCTTATGAATGTATTTTATGCACTGTACTGCTTTTGCACAACACTTTAATAATGTTCCTACAGCCCACACTTGAATCTGTGCCCACATTGTAAACAAGTGGTACATACATGGCAATGTGCTTTTCAGTGGCCATTCTATTGTTCCATGAGTCCATACCCTTTTACATCTCATTATTTTGCTGCTGACTTAAATCTGAACTGCACTGACAAATACTGGCTCATAAAGCTAACAGACCAAGAACATATTTGACTGTTTATGTGTGTTGGTTTGCGTGCCAGTGTGCTCGTCTCCTTGTGTGCTCCAAAGTTTATTGGCTGATGTCATAGTTATACAGCAATGCCCTCTAGGTTCCTGCAGAATTCACACCTCAGATTTTACGCTGTGTGGCAAAGCCCTAAGAAAAGACATCAAGGACAAGGTGAGTGTCAACTTCATCTATGGCCCAAAACAATCTATGTTGGTGTCAACGAGAGCCAGGAATTTCGCTTCTTTTCAGTTTGTGCTCAAGGAAATTGTATTCAATAAAAAATATGCTTCCAAAGAAGCAAATACTGAAGCAGGAAGGAGCTAAATGGATGGAATGCCATAGTACCAAACAAATAACAATCTATTCATCATTAGTGCATTCACTCTGTGCGCCTCTGTAACTTTTTTATTGTGCTTCTGGATGCCAGCACATTAGATAATGAGTTGTCTGCTGTGACAATGCTATTCCTTTACTTTGTCAATAGACATTAAGTAAGGACAAGGAGCATACAAAACCTCAGAAAATAGCAGATAAATGATCTTGATGAGGCTTTTTTTATTCCATACTCTCAGATTTTCATTCAGTAAACTTTCATTCCATACTTTTGGAATGAGAGTCAGCACCTTGTAGTCTGAGACCATGGCAATCTGTTTGAAAGCGGCAGGTTGCTCCCTTTGGGTTAGGAGCGACTTCTTCTCCAAATGAGGTCAAGGTCTCGGGTCCTTGTTGAAAAGTGAGAGTAAGATGGAGGATATGTTCCACAGGCAGTGATGCCGATCTTGCACTGGACTGTTACGTTGAAGAAGGATCTACGTAGGTATGAAGGCAGAGCTTCCTCTTTTACAGTTGATGTACATTCCAACTAAAACCTATGGTCCTGAGCATAATAGCAACTGAAAAAGTGAGATCTCAGATACAAACAACCAAAACTTTTTGCAGGGTGTCTGGGCGCAGTATGAGGAAGTTAGACATCTCAAAGGAACTCTTGAGTAGCTGTTCCTTGAAGTTGAAAAGAGACAGTTAAGGTTCTTCTGGCATCCACGAGGCATTCAACTAGGTGAAGACCCTGAAGTGGACTTAGAACATGCTGGAGCGATTATGTATCCCACCTGGTCTTGGAACACATCAGGATTCCCCAGGCAGGGCTGAAGTATGTAGCTGTGAAGAACCTTTCTTAGCAGGTTAACACCTTGACCCTGTTATGTGGGAAGGATGGATTAATATATCCCAGACCTTGTAGTCAACAGTTTTCATAGAGGGCTATTTTATACTGAAGATAGACAATAATGAAACCTTACTGTTTTGTTGTTGCATCATCTGGCAATCCATGCCCAGGTTGCTCCTAGAATAAAGCAAAATATAAAATGTACTTGCAGTATTATTTTACCCATCTTAATGAAACACTGCACTGTTTTTGTATAGATTGACTAAACATTGGAATATCAAGGTAACTACAAGAGACAGTTAGCAGAAACTGTAAAGTGGCTAAAGATTGCACCACATAGGCCAATTTTTCTTAGAGGCAAAGTTGATTTCTTCCCCATCTGTCTCATGCCAATCAACGGGTGTATGGCTGTGCCTCTAGAATGTTAACTATGTATGAAGAAGGAATGTCGGCATATTGCTTAGAAGTGTCATTTGCACTGCCTTGGTGAACACACATACTGTGACGAGCTTGTCCCTGGGCTGCTGTGGGAACTCAAGTAGCACTGTGAGGAGCCTGCATGTGCTGTGGCAAATTGCACAAATGTTGGCTTGCACCACCTGTCAACGCCGACAGAGCCGAATTCAGATGCATCTTTAGGAGCAGTTGGTAATTGCGTCATTAGTTGGTAGTCTAAGGAAAAATCTCGACCATCTTTCTTCATAGAAAATATTTTCTGCCATATCTTTAAGGCAACATTTAAAAAGCTGTCACAGCAGCAAACCTAACAGCCACCACAGACATGTGTCATCCCTTAATATTAAATGATTTTTCCATAATCTATCAGCCATACTATATGGAAAAAAACAATCTCTAAACATTTAACTTCCCTTGATAATGCAGTCCTCTTTCTGCAGTCCAGAATTAAAAGCCTGCTGAGACGGCTCTCAACAAATAAATGACATTTTTTGTTAGGGATAAATGGCTGTTCTTAACAATGATTCAATGTGATACACAATATCTAATTCATTAATATCTGATAATCATTAATATCAAGACCAATTCTTATTTCTTTTCATTTCACCTGGAAGGTCTTTTTTTTATTTATTTTTTTAAGTGCATGGTCAACACATTAACAACATCAACCTTTTGTCTGCACTGACACTTTCAATTGTTGTTGAATCACCCATGACTGTTTGTTTTGTAAAACGGTAGACTAAATGTCCCTTCATGTGTATCGCCCTCTTTGCCACCCTCACTCATCGTAGTGAGGGTCATTGCACTTATAATGTAATAAGAATTCTATTGTTGTTCGCCCATCCGTTTTAAGATTTAAGATTAAGGTTAAGATTACAGTCAAAGGGCCACTGGAATTTCATGGTTTTGAAATGTTAGCTTGAGCTGCTTGTAGTCAGGTTGTTCAGACAGGGAGATTGAGTTAGGGCCACTGTGGCTCAGGAATGGTACTACAGTGCACCAGTGCTTTTGCTGTTCAACAAAGCTTTGTGGTCTGAGCCATGTTGAGGTACAGTACACACTTTTTTGTTTCTACACCATAGCTCTTCGGGCAAAACTCGCGCTCTGTGATAATGGATCCAAGATCCTTCATAACATTGTGTCTATGGACGAGCAACTTCCATGATATGTTGCTCCTCTATTAAAACCTTGGAGAGCAGTGACATGGTAAGATTTGAGTACAGCTCACATCTGTGTTTTATTAGAAAGACTGAAGTCATCTCTACCTTGTCCATGTGAACACAATCTGTGACTCAAATGATGTTTGCAAAGGTCAGGCAGTCATTTTCTCAAATTAAAAAATCATGTCTGTCAGTTTTACAGCATGAAGGTTATGGCTTTTTAATTTCAATATGCTGTAGTCTCTGTAGTACTGGAGCAGGAAGGCATGATGTAACTGTTTTATCTGATATGCTGTAAGCTCATGTCTTCTCTGGTAGGTTTTTGAGACGGTATTGTCTCCTGTAATTTATGGGCCGTCTCGACCTGTTTTTGTCAATGTTTTGTGATGTCATCAGGTAGCCATGGAATTCTCCTCCGCCTCTGAGTTTATCTGTTCAGTTAGAGATTTAAAAGAAAACAAGAAGAAAACAGATAACCCATTCATATGGCCCACTGCTCTTAAAAGGTCACATCTTTTAAAATGTCCACTCTCAGAGAATTGTTGGTGCATCTATATCACAGTAGGAGCAAAAATAAAAACCTTTGCAGAGATCAATCTGCTTTGTTTTGGAAAGCCATTCAAAATTCTGCTCAGTGGCACTCCATTGACAGGTCAGAGCCACATGTCTAATCTCAAAGGGACAATGTGTTGGCTAACTACTCTCTGCCACCACAGAGCCATCTGACTATGTTTGATTGACAGCACCCCACTATTGAGAATGATGTAATAGGAGGGAAGTACTGTTTTGACAGCACACAAATCTTAATGTCCAATATCTCTTTTCTTCTTAGCTATAGTTCTAGTTGGCACAGAGTTTTTGCAGTGAGGTGTGGACTGGCTTGTGTTTCAAGTTGTGCATGATATTCCTGTGTAAACCAGTTGTAAAGCTACTCTCTATATTTTTGCTTTTAACTTTGGACAATGCTGTTTATTATTTTTTCCGTAAGTATATGTTTTTAGCCATGCTAGCGGCCTGATTCTTTCTGTGTAGGTAGGTTGGTCCAGACTGAAACATCTCGATAACTATTGGATGGAATGCCATGATGGTTTGATCAGAAATGCATGTTCTCCTCAGGATAAATTGTAGGAACTTTGGGTGACTTTATGTAGCGCAATCTTCAGATCAAAATTAGTTAAATAGTTTGGTTTATGACCAAATACTTGCAAAGATGATATTCCTATAGCCTCAGCTGTACGTTGTTATTTGCACTAATTAGAAAATATTAGCATGCTAACAGGCTAATCTATAGGATTCTGAACTTTGTAAACATTATAGCTGCTAAACATCGGCATTAGCATGGCTAACATTGTCATTGTGAGTATTTGGTTTACATTCTCTGGTGCACATTTGGTTTAGCACCAATGTGTTCATACTGTAAGTAGAGTATCTTTACACTGAGTTGAGATCTCTCCGGTAGTTTGTACTCCTAGGCTGTGCTCCCAACAAGCTTCAACATTCAAATGGTTGGTTCAGGTAATACATGGTTACGTTACAGTTGGTTTAGGTCCAACATTGGGGTCTGCCAAACCTAGTGATGGAGGTAAGGGCAAGAATGAAAGCCTCCCGTACATGCGTCAGTGGGAAAATTGTGTTATAATCAAATTTGATACAGGACAACATGGTGAACCTTTTACATGTTAATTCTTCCCGAAAATGGACCATTGCAGTTGGAGGTTTTTTATAAAAGTTTCCATTGTAACACTTAGTCTTCTTAAGCTAAAGCCATACTGACTTAACAGGTCAGAGAAGGACTGGAGCTAGAGGTGATGTATTTAAGTATTTAGTACAGACAATTTGCCACGGCCTTCTGAAAAACAGTTATCACCAATAGGGATGGGTGGGTGGGTGTTAATTCCGTTTAAATTTTTTTTTTTTTTTTTTTTTTTTACCGTTTCTCTCTCTATATCATGGTGCTGTGACAAATTTCTTATATCAAGATTTCCAAGTTCATAGTTCCCATCTTTCATGCAACACTTGGACTAATACCTGTTTATTGTGTGATTTTTGTATACTCGGGTAAATATCAAAACAAATTGACATCAAAATTATGCTATAACATTTATCACAGTAATAATTTTTAACTACCCCCTAACTCTTATTACAGTGGGATGTCATCTGTATTATAGCAACTAAATATTTTGCCTTGCATTTTATAGAGAATTTGTAGAACTTCCAACCTTACTCTAAAAACTGTCTCTCACTCTTACTCATACAATGTCACACTGTGGTTAAATTGAATTCCAGCAACTTGAAAAGGCACAATGGTAGGCATGGTGATGGGAATATTGACTGTATGCATCCTTTGGTAAAGAGGAAAGTGGAGTCAAGTCAGGGCGATAAGGGGCAGTGGTTGAAGCAGAGGAGCTTCTCTGTTCTGTCATGGGAAACACAGAACTGAATGTTTCAAAGGGCAGACCTGCCTGAGGAAAAAATTATTTTCATCAGAATACTGTCTGACAAATTTGTACAGCTTCAAAGTCACTGCAAGCACACACTTCAAGGTATCATCTGTACGTTTTATCAATGAGTAGACATGTGCCAGAATAGGAAGGAATCTGGAGTGTGAGGTTGGAAAAAGATTGAAGAGGGATATGAAAGCTCCCTGTGGGAATTCTTTGCATTGAAAGACTTGTGGATAACAAGAGATATGACTTAACATAAATGAAAATCGTTGATGGTGCAGAATTATCACAGACGGGAATGAAGGTGTGTGCATTTAAACTACTTCAGCAAGTCAAACTCAGTATTACCTTCAGTCTTTGCTTATTGCCCCCATGGGCAAAAAGATGTGCCTGATGCAGAATGAGCTTCAGTGTGGCTTTGGCGTTCTTCACTTCAGAAATTTGAGAAGAAAAAAAGAGAAAGACGTCTTCTTGTGTTCCACGTGTCAGTATTTGTTTTTTTTGTTGATTTCCTGCATGCAGTTGATTTTCTGTCCATCTCTTCTCTCTCCTCCTCTGTTCACACAGCTCCTTCGCTGCCCCCCACCACAGTATCCGTGACAAATTCTTTCATGTACAAATTTCTAATTCTAGGTCGTTTTCTACCTCAGTTTTGCATGTCCTTCTTGTATCCCTCTCTCCACTCCAGCCAGGATCACTGATCCATTCTACAGTAGCTGCATATTACACACTGTAATCAGCCACTGGAGACTAAATCTCTTGGTTTTCCATTTATACTTCCTCAAATTAACCCCTTTTTACCCTCTGCTGCTTACTTATCAATTTCTTTTCTGTCTGTAAATGCATGCAGTACATGGACAGAGGTGTATGCTTGTAGGGAGCGTGACACTCTGGTGTCTGGTAAGCGTTACGCTCATTTAGCAAGTGCCTAATGCTGTGGATGCTGTGACTGGCTGAGCTTGAGAGAGGGGGCAGCCAAGCCCTCTGCTCAGCAGCTGAATGCTGCCAGTGTGCCTACATGGGAGCACTGGGGCAGAGGAATCGCTTGTGTGCCCTCAGTGAGCTCATCCACTCGGAGCACTCTCCAGAGATTTAAGTGAGGGTCTGCACCCTGCCTACTTGCCTGTATACCTGCCCAAGTATATTCCTCCCTGTGGACAAGGGGAGGGCTTTGAGAATTCCCTCTGTCCTTCCTGGCTCTGCTGTTGGATGTGCAGTAAGTAGCTGTTCAGTTTAGCTTTAGAATCACGTTTAGTGCTGTGTTGCTCTGCACTCACTGACTTTAGATGATGTGTTTGCCTTTCTTGATTACTTTGTTTGTTATAGGTTCAACTTTGTCCATTATAGTTAATTGCGAAAGCATCCTCCACTGCAGTAAAAGTAGCCACGAGGGCCTTCTTTCATTCCAGTAAAAGTTGTATTGATGGCAGCTTCCTCAGTAACTCTGTTGTCAGCAGACGGGTTTTAATAAGTGGGACATTCCAGGGACTAAGTTAGCGACCAAGTGAGGGGGAGAGGGAGTGAAAGGAAGAGTTGAGTGTTTGTGACATACTCTCCAAGCTGAGGCTGATAAAGTAGAAAGCAGAGGCTTTGGTTCTACTTATCAACAGGGCCAAGAGAGCATGGATTACCATGGTGATAGCATTGTTGAACAGTGAACAGCAATTGGAAGAGAAACCTTGATGCACAGTGCACATCGTTTACAGACCACGTCTCATACATCAAACAGGAGACAATGAATGGCTTTGTAATCTCTGGCTAATCAAGATGTTCATCTGCAGAGTTCTGCAGAGGATTGCATCCCCTCTTTTCCTGTTTTATGTGAAACAGACTCAAGTGTAGATCCTTCAGGGAAGCAAGGTGACTCTTTGAAGCTGGGATCAACGTTAGCAGCCCCATATTTTTTAAGGCTCCATATCAACAGGTTCAAAGTGTGTGTGCGTGCGTGCTAAAAAAAATTTGAATTGGAACGAAATTCCAACAAAAGTGTGACTTCAAACGTCCACATTTTTTTCTGGGTCCATTATATTTTAAGATGTTGAAAGATAATTTTATATTTTATCCGAAATAAGTATAACAGTAATTTGGATAGTGTTCTCTAATGCGTTACGTCCGTGGTCTCTTCTGCGTTATGGTGCTGAAATGTCCTGCAATTACATGTAGATTGACAATAGTCATTTTTAAGCAATACAACAGTGAACCTGTAAAGTGAACCATTTTTATAGCTTGCTCAAACCGGTTATTCCCTCCGTATTTTTAAGAAACATAAAGGTAATCTGCTCTCTTTGTATGCCACAGCAGGGGTGTTTGTGAGGACAGACCTCTCACTGCTATATAGGGTGTAGCTGTCAGCTCAAATCAAAGGAAAATAAGGAGCATTTCTGTCTTGACTTAGGGACACTGTTATTCTTTCTGCTACAGTATACTAGTACCTGGACACACAGCCTCAAACAAACTGCAAATGTCAGAGTGCACTGGCTAGCCTCTTCTTCACTCATCTTCTCTGAGAGATGCCACATTCTCTCTTGTGTGTGTTTCTGTCTTACCTTTTATAGTTGATGTGACAAATGCACTCAAGATGCACCAAAGTGTCTGTTTCACTCTCTTTATTTCTGGTTCTGTCTACAGCCACCAGTTCCACAAAGCTGGAAGACCTGAGCTTTCTTGATGAACAACGCAACACCCCCCTGCGGACATCCATTCGCCTACCATGGCATAATACAGGAGGAAGGCCGCCTCAGGACTCTAAAGGTGACTGGGCTATGTATTATTGCTGTAGATACACATGAGGCAAGCTAATCAATTTACTGACCAAATCCCTTATTTCGAGATGGTGACAATTTATACACTTATGTAGGACTTTTGTCAGTGTCAAATTTAGCGTTATTGTTTTGCCTCTACTCCAGTACAGGATAGAGGATAAAGTGCTGTGTTTCAGCTTTAATGGTGTTTGATGTTCATTTGTTCGAAAGAGTGCAGGAATTGTAGCTTTTTCTATTATTAAGAGGTGTGTTTAAACAGTGCTACAAGTCATGCACAGTTCATCCGAGGTGGACGTTAACACCCTCAAATTAAAGGTAAAAGTCTGCATTTAAACTTCACAGTCATCGTTTTATTTCAAATCCAGTGTGTTTAAGTGCAGAGCCACAAAACTGTCCAAATACTTGGTATGCACTGTAAACACTACTACACTGATTTATATTGATGCTATACTATCAAAAAGTGTGTTTCCTGCACACACTTAGCTCTACAGATAGAATCATTGCCTTGGTTCTTGAGCCTTTATCTTGGTTATGTGTTTTGAAACTTGGGTCTCACTGAGAGAATTCCCACAGAGTGAATATTTGATGAGAGCATGAATAATTTAATATGACATCGTTAGATACTCAAACTATTTAACTGTGTTTTAAAAACGTCCTCTTCCTTTTCAACACCTCCTTAAACTTAAGGTTGATACAGAAGCATCATGTCAGGTGATTACTTTTTATACCCCCTCCGAAGAAACATCATAACTGGGAACAGTCCATGTCTGTTCAGACTCCATTTTTGTTCTATACTGTATGTATGCATGTATTTAGTTTTCCGTCTATGCTAGGGACTGCAGACAGTCGTATGCCACTTTATGTTCTGGACTCTCAAATTGTTTGAGACTCGAGCAAGTGAAGAAATGAGACGTGCTTAGTGTGGGCAAGAGACGCCAGGAATGTATCTGTATATCATACATCATGTAATATGTCAAATATGCTAGTAATCATTGACAACATCATGCGATACTATTTTAACGATTATGCTGGCAAGAAAACTTAAGCCTTAAGCAACTAAGATTTTTTATTTAGAACACAAAAGCCAACAAATCAGCTTCTTTTAAAGATTCAAAAATGTTTTTGTCAAAATTTGTTAAAACGAAGGTTAAGCCCTTGTTACAGTATGACTGTTTGTTCTCAGACCAAAGGTATTTCATGGGTCTTTTCAAAAGGAGTAGTATGAAAGCAGGCAGAAATAATATTTTAGTAGTCTCAATAACAGCAATAAGTTTAACTATCAAGTAGTATGAGTAAAAGTTATAGTAGTATAAGTAGAGAGGATCAGAGCTTTAAAAGAGTTCATGAGTGAACAAGTGTTCTGAGATCTAATTAGTTCCTATTTTGGCCAGATAGAGAGTCCTCATACATTGAGATTATTCTAATTAACATTTGTCTAACATAGAGCAGACAATGAACAAAAGACACAGTTTTAGGAACGTAGGGTTTTGATGTACATGGCACACTGGCAAACTAATGAGATGATTCCTTAAAAACTGCTAAGCAGTCGGTATTTACCTATATGTCAATGTATGTAGGTTTGTCTGTAAAGGATGGAAGATTAATCTATTTGGGGATTAATTAAGGCTGAACTAGAACCCAGAATCAGTTTGTAGTTGCCAGTTTTCAAAACTTTTTGTTCACCTGGAGAAAGGTCCAGTGTAGTCGTTGCATGATTGTGTTACGGGCACATCATTCAGAGGCTGCAGAGGAGCCTACAGGTAAATGTTTGCTGTGTCAACATGAAGACATGGCAGTATTACCGACAGAAAGTGGGATAAATTCCGAAAAGCAAACTGAAGCATATTTCATGCTTTCGGCTAAAAAGCAACATCTCTTACACTGAATATTTGTGCATTTGTGAGTAAAATAATGAAACAATTGTAAGTCGTATGTGTTTCTTTCCTATCGCTTGTCCTCAGCTCGTTTTGCTCCCTACAAACCTGTGGACATCATGCTCAAGCCCTTGCTGTTTGAGGTTCCCAGCATCACCACTGACTCTGTGTTCGTGGGCCGAGATTGGCTCTTTCAGCAGCTGGAAGATGTCCTGAAGGCCAGCGAGTCCACAGAGAACCACGGCGAGAACCACGGCGCTGTTGTGGTGGGCAGCGTGGGTTATGGGAAGACGGCCATTGTCTCCAGGCTAGTAGCACTGAGCTGCCACGGAGGCCGAATGCGCCAGATTGCCTCCAACAGTCCTAGTGCCTCCCCAAAAAGTAAGCAATTTCTGTATTTGCCTTTAGATGTGAGTTTTTGGTTAATCTTATTGTATTTTCATTTTAATATTAGCTCTCAGAGTGTGGAAGTGAAGTAAGGATGTATCCACTGACAATATATGAACTCAAATCTCCACAACTACTGTAAAACTGATTTCACAAAATGTGCCTCGACTTCATAAGCCAATTTAGCTAATGCATTAAATAACAAATACTACTTATACAAGTTAAACATGAGTCTGTATTTATTTCATTTATATTTATTTATGTCTACATAAGTGACAAAGTGTGTGTCTGTGTCTTCCAGGTGGTGGGGGACCAAGCACAGAACTTCCTCTCAGCCAGCCACCGCAGCCCACTCCACCTTCCAGTGCTACCAACACGCTGAGGACCAACAGCTGCCCGGGGACCCCCGAGATCCAGCGACGTAGGGAGGAGGCTGTCAAACGTCTGGCTGCCAAGGTACAGCTTTAGCCGATACTGCAACTCAGGATTCAGAAGAAATCACAGTGTCAATGCAGAAATAAAAGATTGTTTCACTTATCCTGATCCATCCCAAATTTTTTTATATTATTATTTTTAGTCATTAGGAAAAAAAGGCCTGATAACAATTGTCACCTGAGAGCAAAGTGTTGTTATCAATCATTATTAGAACACATGCGTCTGCTGTCTGTGGTGTATATTAATTGATATACTGCTACTGTTTCGAACAGTATCTACTGTATCTACCCTTCTTACAGTTCCCCTGTTTGTTCTTGCCGTTGATACTCTCCCTTATTACAGGGATGTTCACGGTGTGCATAGTTGCTTTTAGCATGTATGAGATGCACTGCAGAAACCTAAATTCGACTCAGTTTAGTTGATTAATTTCTTTATATTCGTTTGTATATGATTTATGGTTGTTTATGTTATTTGTTTGATTTTCAGCCTATGAAATATGGATGGTCTTCAGCAGTGCTGAGATTATGAAAGACGGTGCCACTATTAGTTTCTCTGAGACCTTTCATATCACAGGCTTGTTTGATTTGAGAAGCAGCGAGCCTATTGAAAGACTTGGCCATGAAAAGCAAGTTCAATATTAATGACCGCAGCATCTCACTGCTGCAGTATGTCTGAGAGGAAGTGGGAATATAGAAAACTTCAGCTCAGGTCTTTAGCGTGCCCTTTTAGTTCTCAGGTGGAAGACATTTGCATTGTGCGGGGGGAGAATTACCACAGGGTCTCTCTGTGCTGCCATGGGAACACATTCAACAGTATAGTCAGAAGCTTTGTCCTAAATAGCAAACTCTTTCTTATAATACAGTGTGACATTTACTTCAGATCCGCTATCCTGAAGGTAAACCTTTTCACTACATCCTTTAGAGAATGTAGCTTTCACTGAGTTTCATTAAAGCTAGACATCCAAAGCGCTACATACGATCTATAGCTTTTTATTTTCTTCTGTGATCACAAAGCACTTTGTTGTTTGTATTCTAGGTTATTTTAAGCCTTTTTTTTGGACAGCCAACAGTAGAGAGATGAATAAGAGCGAGATTGGAAATTACATGTTAGAAACTTTGCCGTTGCGGTTCATAGTCGGTGCCTTTTAAGGGGAACTTTTGTGGCTCCAAAAAATCTGCGGCTGTGGAGTTAGTTAAAGAAGAGAGCTTACGAGACCTCTGTTGCCCTCTCCTCGTCTCTGCTCTTCTCCACTTCCTGGGATGCTGCTGTTAAAACTGTCATGGTGCTTTGCTTTTGTCAATCAGTTTCTAATCATGAAATCTTAAACAATTTATTCAGCATTCTGAAATAATTTCAATGGCAGAAACGCCTCCTCTGGTCTTGACTCATGCACCTTTTAGGAAATATTGACTACAATCTATTGACATGTGCGGTTTATAAAACAGCACCACTGCTGCTTACCATGCAATACCTCCGCATTCAGTTAATTTGTAAATACTTACAGCTTTCTGAAACTCTGAGGCAATTTAAGTGTGCCATTGTTTTGACTGTTTGAGAGTTTTAGCAAGGAAAACGGGTAATTACTGTGTCAGAGAATGTTTTGGTTTCTCAATGCATTCACTTAATTTGAATACTTTTGTGATGGCGGGTTGTTAGTTCTTTTGATGGGTGACCCAGCTTTCTAATGGGACTCTTTGATGCTTTGTCCTCATTTTTAATGTTACTGATTACATCCTGGTATCTCTGTAAAGCCTTCAGGGTTTAAAACTCTTTAGTAATGAAATCGGGCCTGAGACAACTACTATACATTTTTCCTCTACCGCTGGGAACGCTAAAGTTCATGCAACAGACGGCTGACTTTATGCCACTGAGGCTCATCTAAATGTCTATGAAACCCAAGCAATATCCCTCAAGCCAATTATTGTATAAAGTGTTTCCAGCAGGCGCTCCCCCAGAGGCTGTGTTCCTGTGATTTGTGAATACTGATGCAACACTAAGCAGATTCTGTCAAATTCTGCCAGTTCTTTTTAATCATTGATTTGAAAGTGGTCTCGTAACGGGGGCACTGTGGCCATTACATTTTAGGGTTTATCGCAAGGTATGTTTCTCAACTGTGAATACATTGCTGTGCCAGTGCATGAAGTACTGCAGGTGCACTGCAGAATATTGCATCATAATTTGTTGAGATCTTATTGGTCATTGATGAGGCAGTAGTCTACATGACTTGTTCACTAACCATCACTGCGGTCTCTGTCAGGCACCTATCTAAAGTTATTATATTTATGCAAACAGCAGCTGACTAATTTACTGTATGTACTGTATAGTATTTACTGTATGCCCCAAGAGAAAGGTGTTCCACAGTCTTTGTTTTGTCTGGAATACTCTTTTAGGTAAACCAGCACATCACAGCCCTGTTCCTTGTGTGTAACACAATTAATCCAGGTGACTGGTGAGCCATCGTGGCTAACAAAATATAGTAATAGTACAAATTTCACTGTACAAATCCATCAGTGTAGTGTAAAAATATTGAATAATCTTTTTGAACGGATATATGAATCAGTTTCTGTGTTATTCTTGAGGTTTAATTTGGTTCCTGTCCTCCTCCTCCGATTTTTATGTTTTTTATTATGATATGTAGAGCAAATTTGATACCATAGAATTGAATGGCAGTCCTATGCTTTTCTTTACTTACTACTGGAAACTTGTGATAATGTTCTTCTCTCTGATTTACCCACTCTTCTGACAGACTACCACACTAGCTTTGCAGAGCCACACATTAGTGTCATAGAATAAGCTCTGACCCCAGGGTTTTGTTCTACTTGAATTGTTATTGTTTCACAGTCCCTTCTTTGAGTACTGCCATCACAGGGCTCTGGATTGCTGTAGAAAGTTCACAGTATCACTGTTCCTACCTAGTCTTACTTCAGACTTCTAAATCACTGTCAAGATCTTCGAGCCAGAGTGCTTATGGTGGATTTATTAGTTCATGTGGTTTATATTTCCTCCATTACAAATGAAGGAAATATAAATATACTTTCAGATATCACATGTGGTCTGGCTTAGAAGGAAGTAGGCTTTAGTCAGTGATTTTTCCAGAAGCTGGGCATCGTTGTTGATGGAGCAATAGGCAGCATCAGCAGAGGAACAGGTCACCTGCTCCTCTGCTGATCTTGGAAGTGTGTCAGCTCCTCTAGGTTGGACTGTAATTAGAACAGAGTCATACATCCCCAGGGCATCTCTCTTTCCTTCTTCCCCATCCCCGTCCCTCCTTTTCCTTCTAAAGTGGACCTCCTTTGAACACTGCAGCAACCTGTTCACACACAGATTATCCTTCTTTTAGAGCTCCACCTGGGATCCACTGGCTCCTTTTTATAGTAGAGTTTATCTGAGGTGGTCAGCCTTTGCCCAATTACTTTGTCATCCCTTCTAAATTCATGTTCTCAACTTTTTTTTAGGGTTAGGGTAAGAGATGATATGTGGCTTTATAGAGGCTACGACTATAAGAGGGCATCAGACTCAACACTGTATCCACATAATTTGTTTTTGGTCATGAAAGCAGTAAACTTTTGCAAACGGTGTGATGTGGTGGTGGTCCAGTGGTTAGGCTTCCAAATGGAATACCGGAAAGTTGTGAGTTCAATACCAGAGGCTGCCACCGTTGTGCCCTCGAGCAAGGCACTTAACCCAGAGTCAGTTCACTATAAGTCGCTCTGGATAAGAGCGTTTGCTAAATGACAAATGTAAATGCTTTGAGGTTATTCAATGTTCAACCCTCTTGATTTATTACTCTTAACATGTTTTTAATTCTTCTTAAGTCTGAAATAATCTTATCAGGTTTTATCCCTTCCCTTTGTGTTCCAGGTGGTGGCATATCACTACTGCCAGGCGGATAACACGTACACTTGCCTGGTACCGGAGTTTGTACATAGTATCGCTGCCCTGCTGTGCAGAGCAAACCAGCTCAGTGCGTACCGGGAGCTGTTGCTGAAAGAGCCCCACCTCCAGAGCATGCTCAGTCTGCGCTCATGTGTTCAGGACCCCATGGCCGCTTTCCGGAGGGGGGTCCTTGAGCCACTAGCCAACCTTCGTAAAGGTAAAACCCCATTGATTTATATTTCATGTTTGTAGACTTCTTCTGTTGTGACTCAATTTGCTCATTAACTGTTTTATTCTTTAACTGCTGCGTGTTACTCCACAGTACTCCAGGAAATGTAAAGTATAGTATAGAAAACATTCTTCAGATGACACGGCGCTTACCCTTGGCAGAAGTGCTGACAGGCATCCAAATTGTTTTTATGCGCCGGCGACAGCCGTGACTGGAGGCACTATGTTTTCGGGTTGCCCGTTCATCCATCTGTCCGTCCCATACTTGTGAACACGATATCTCAGGATCGCCTGGAGGGAATGTCTTCAAATTTGGCGCAAACGTCCACTTGGACTCAAGAGGGAACTGATTAGATTTTGGTGGTCAAAGGTCAAGGTCACTGTGACCTCACAAAACACGTTTTTGGCCATAGCTCAAGAATGTATACGCTAATGATGACAATTCACACAATTGTCTAAAAGGATGAAGTGATGATATTTTAGACGGACATGGATGTAAACTACAACTTGCCTAGTTGGCAGTAATTCCAGTTTCTGTATTTGACTAAATGTAGTTCGATGCCAGGGCTTAACTCCACTTGTCTATCCGGTTTCTTGCTGACAAACAACACTCAGTCATAGTGTAATTTGCTTTGCAGGCCATCTGAAACCTCTGCTAGATTTTTACAAAACCATGATTAGTTTTACAAAATATATCTATGATGAGATTTGATAAACCAACTAGAAAGCTTGAATAAGATCAGAAGCGGGTCACTGTCTGCACTGTCCTTTTTTATCCATTTCTAACTGCTCCCTACCTTTTTATAGATGTGTTGATACATGTTTACGTGTGTCCTTGAGCACTGAAACCCAAATGTTCCAAATGTATGTTTATTGGACAAAATCTAAATTTCTCTGGAGCAAAGCGTCTGCCAAATAACTAATGTAATGTAACAGAAGTATTGATTTATTTTCCAATGTCATAAAGAGACATAGCAGTTTAACAAACGTTAAAGAAGACTATTACAAGCTTATGATCATACCAAAGAATCAGGGAAAGTCTTTGCCCCCCTGATTTCCAAGAGTAATTCAACCAGCTGCCACTGAAAGTATTAACTGTTCACTCTGTAAACTGTCTTTACAGAGCGAATGTAACTTGACATGTCAGTGGGGAGTGAAGTGGGAGCAGTGGCTGTGTAGCTGCTGAATCTAAGTAAAAGTAAAAGAGAGTTTAGTTACTTCATTGGAGCAAGGCCCCTCTCTGCACACACGTCATGATGCAGTTTAGTTCAGCTAACACTTTCATGAGCTGTACCTCTCTGCACATGGTCTCACCTTTTGTCGTTATTGTGTTTCCAGAGCGGAGGATTCCAGAGGAGGACCACATCATCTTGGTAGACGGGCTGAACGAAGCTGAGTTCCATAAGCCTGACTACGGAGACACTATTGCCTCCTTCATCACAAAGATCATCGCCAAGTTCCCCTCCTGGCTTAAACTGGTGGTCACTGTCCGGGTCAATTTACTGGTAAGAAAGAACTCGTTAATAATTATAAATAAAAAACATTGTGCGTGCTTGAAAAAATATATTTTCTTGCAATATTAAATGAAACAATTCAAATGAACCTGCTTGTGTCAAGGGAGCGCTTCATCATTCAGATTATTACAGGTTAGCTATTTAAGAATTCTCTCAATATGATTGTAATATACAACGCTCCAGTCCGATCTGCCTCAGTCTCCTGAGCTGCCCCTCCTTGTCATACTCTACTCTCTACAGAGTCATTTTTGTCAAGCGTATCCAGGAACATTCAAGAAAGAACTCGAGTATCAGTGACCCGAGATTCAACACTGCATGACAGGGAAGGAGCAGTCAGTCACTTTGAGCTGACGAGCTTGGAGGGAAAGTGACACTAGGTCGAACAGTTGCAGATATTTGCCCGAACAGTGTTGAACTGGTGATCGCTGAAGCTTTGCCATGCCCAATGAGACTCACGATGGCTGATTTTCTCTGCTGGGATGAAGCGCTGAGCCTGGGATAATAATGTGATAGCTGACATCAAGAGCTCAAGTTATTAATGCTCAGGCAGAAGCCAGGCTGAGGTAGCGTCCATCAGTATGCAATGCACTACAAACCAAGTTCAGCCCATTTGTTTTTATCCTGTGAGTCACAATTAATATTCAGTTTATGTCAAGGCTCTCTGGATGTGCTGAATCAATCTATTGTAACACTGACATTTTGTATTCACCTCTATTAATCCGTCAGGATCCGTTTATGGGGTGGAAAGACTTTTTCGGATGTCCCAGTTGAATGCACACAATGCAATTTGCTTAAAACCTTTCTGTGAAAGTGAATGTAGGCGGGCTCTGAGTGACACAGTGAAGAAGTTTTTAAATTGGAGGGAATTTGTGTCACAACCTATTAACTCGGCAGTCAGTTTCATGTCACAATGTCCGAGTAAGTAGTAGATAAAAAAAGGACAAATCATTCATAGTGCATAAGAAATGCCACATAATACTCCGTCTTCAATGGAATCCATGAAGAAATGCTACTCAGTTTGCAACCTTGGCATCATATGTGCACATAGAAGTGTCATAAAAGTGTCGCAGTTTGTTTTTTTTTTTGCACGTTGAGCAAACAAATCGCATGTTACTAAGAAGAAAGGGTTCAGGATATTGGCCTCTGCTTGCTAGACTAATATCTGGCTTATCTGTGATGTGTTGCTAGCACTTCACTTCACTCACCTTGTGGATTATAATCTATGCGTGTCAGTGACTCTAAGCATGTGTGGATACATGTGTTTGTGTGTGTGTTTTCTGTACCCTGCCATGATGAGGAAGAGAGAAGTGTTATCTCGCTGAGGCAATGTTTCTTTAGCCTCAGACAGGCAGAGGATTGGAGGATTAAGGTGCATTGATTTCTCCAACCCCCAGGACATAGATTGAAATGTGAGCTCCAGCTCTGACCTCTGTAAGAAGTGTTCCTGTTGCACCCCCACCACCATCCCTTGCCTCTTAATACTCACTTTACCAGTCCAGTTTTTCTCAGTGTGTTTGCTCCCCTACTGCTCAAAGTAGTCCTCTGATAGTAAACGCATACAAGCCATAATTCTTCTATGTGTCCGTCGTGGTAATAAGGAAAACAATTTATATTGCAGGGAAGAGAATAGAAAACTACTTTTTAATTGGTACATTTACTCATTAATATCAGTGCGCATACGTATAACTTCTTATATGTCATGGACTGTCTTCACCTCGTCTCTTTCACAGGAGATCACCAGCCTTCTGCCCTTCTCCAAGATCTCCCTGGATGAGTTTTCAGACAACATGGAGATAAGCAACGACCTCAATGCTTATATTCAGTACCGTATCAATGGCAGCAAGGATATCATGAACAACATTAGCCTGAATGGCAAGGCCGACCCTATCACAGTCGGCAAGCTGAGTAGCCACCTGATCTCCCGCAGCCAGGGTTCCTACCTGTATCTAAAACTCACCCTGGATCTGTTCGAGAGAGGCCACCTGGTGATCAAGAGCGCCAGCTACAAAGTGGTGCCCGTCTCGCTGGCTGAGCTCTACCAGTTACAGTGCAACATGAAGTTCATGACCAATTCAGCCTTTGAGCGCTCACTGCCCATCCTCAATGTGGCGCTTGCCTCATTGCACCCTATGACCGACGAACAGCTGTTCCAGGCCATCAACGCCGGCTTCATCCAAGGGGAGCTGCAATGGGAGGACTTCCAACAACGCATGGAGTTGCTCTCATGCTTCCTCATCAAACGGCGGGACAAGACGCGCATGTTTTGCCACCCCTCCTTCAGAGAGTGGCTGGTGTGGAGAGCTGATGGAGAGAGTACAGACTTCCTCTGTGACCCCAGGTCAGTCCTCTGCTTTTTTAAGCAAATGCAGAAACTCAGTAGCTCTTCTTTTAGGAATGTGGGTTACTATTACACTACAGTATTGCTATTACAGGGACCACGAGCAAAACATTCTTGCAACGCATTAAAATTAGACCCCATACAATCTGTAGGAAAGTACAAATTAAGCCATGATGATAATTACATGGCAGAAGTCAAATTAATTTAATTTAGGAGGCTTTTTTTTATCAAAATATCCTTACGGCCATTATGAGACTGTGTCTTGGAGCACTGCTTGAAATTCAGCCCTTTGAGTACAAATAATATGCACAGCAGACTCAACGCAGCACTCTCAGGTTAATGAAGAAATAATCATGCTGCTTGTCTATGAGGGGTTAGTAGTATGTGATTCATGGCCACCACTTTGCATGAAAAGTAGACTGACATGAAGGACTTTGTGTGGAGAGCAAGTAGAGTGTTCTGATCAATAAGTGCAGCATGACTCGAATCTGAGTCACGCTGCACTTCCCTAAAGGGTTGGGAACCACTGTTGTACTTCAACCGTTTTATTTTGTTACTAGCAATCAACAATTCACAACAGAACAGAACAGCTGCATTTTCATTGAAAACAAAAGCCAACAAGTAATATTGCTTCTTTAGTTCAGCGCTCTGGCGTTTGGTAGCAATATAGTAAATATATATATATATATATA
>CALSCE010010700.1:11275409-11343924 GCA_943593645.1 Bovichtus variegatus | reverse complement strand
CTCTCTCTCTCTCTCTCCCCCCTAACGTTTTCTTAACTGCCTTCAATAAACTAAGGCTACAGAACGTCACCTTACGATCGATCAGGTACAATCTTTAGGTAACTTTACCTTGTACCAATTTACAGAGAATACAGTGACTGTACTGTTGGCAACAGTAACAACATAACACGCCTCCCTCAACTTCTCTCTTTCCCCTCTACATCCACAGGGAACGCCGCTTGGGCCATGGCTACTTCCAAGCCCGATATCCTGATCATCCTTCTTCAGAAGCTGATGGAGGAAGGAAACCTACTTTACAAGGTAATGTGGCTCTGGCAAATATACCACTTACTGTCAACTGTAAAGAGCACTTTCCTGTTTTAATGAAATGTTCCTAAACGCCCCACCTGCACTGAAACACACAAATATAGCCTGAGTTATTATCAGATGATGTCATGTTGTCTTATATGGAAGTGAAAAAAGCACTGAACAATATTATATAGCTCAGCACAGCAATGAAGTGATTGCAATCATTTTCTAGCTCAGTTAAGTGCAGAAAATGAATAGATGTGTATGTTCCGCACCACTCGCCAAAGGAGGCATGATCGATGTCTGACATTTAACAGATTGAGTTTGTGGCAGAAAGGACAAACCTGTCAGGTGTTACGTGTGTCTGATGTATGTGTGATTGATGAGAAGGGAAGGATGGAGCCGGAGAACAGCTATTGCTGGAGTATCTGGTGAATACCTTTGCCCTGCTTCTCTCCCCCACATTTTCCTTCTGCTTCTGTCCTCTTTCTCACTGCATGTTTGCCCTCCATGTGTCCTCCAGAAAGGGAAGATGAAGGAGGCAGCCCAGAGGTACCAGTACGCCCTGAGGAAGTTTCCTAGAGAAGGCTTTGGCGATGACCTGAAGGCATTTAAAGACCTGAGGGTCTCTCTGTACCTCAATCTCTCCCGCTGTCGCAGAAAAACCAATGTAAGCCTCTCGAGAGACAATCTTTTTTTTTTCTTTGTTCCTCAGCCAGTGCTGTATTTTTAGATGATCTTTTAATGACTTTAAAAAAGGCATTTCACTCACTGGAATTTTGTCAGTGAGTAATGAATATCATGGGGCATCATTAAATGGATATTTGGGTAGGAATAGGCCTTTTTCTGGGAAGTACCCCCAATTGTTTTAGAGAAAAAGATAAATCTGTGATTAGGACTCCAGCATGGGAAATGATTTGAGCATGTGTGGGCAGGGGAAGCTTGTTAGTGTTCAGATGGTAGCAGGGAGGAAGTGGAGAGAAAGCTACAAGCGCACTGGGCAGTGGACTCTAATCTTCTTGTAAAACAATCTCAGTTCCTGCATGTTTCCGCCGGTCTGCTCACTCAGCCATCCAGAGTTTAACTGTGCCGAGCAGTTTTCTCCCAATGTTTAAAACTGAATGACGTGATTTAAAAAAGAACTTTAAGCTGTTCCGTCTTTGAATTTGTGGATAATTGTTTCTGCAGAACAGTTCTTCATAAACGCTTGTTTACATAACTCTTTGTCTAGTCATAAATCTTAGTCAGACTTTAGAAGCGGGCCAGCTGTTGATGTGATTACATACGGCGAGCTAGCAGGAGATCTGAGCGAAACGGCCACCATGAGGTTATCTGTTTTGTGTTTGTAGAGTAACAGCACCTGGAGTGCCTAACAGGTATTTTATTGTGGCGCAAAAGTGCTGGACAGATGAGGCACGAGTAAAATACATTTTTGTCAAAGCAATAAATGGGACATAAGCAACAAGGGCAAATCGTGTATCCTGCATATTTAAAAAAATATATATATTCTGCAATCGAAACAGCCACATGTGCTTGAATATCAACTTGTTGACTAATTTATTGATTGCTCCCTTTGTAGGATTTTGGGATGGCTGAGGAGTTTGCAACAAAAGCACTGGAGCTGAAACCCAAATCCTATGAGGCCTACTATGCCCGCGCAAGAGCTAAAAGAAGCAGCAGGTAAACTATTCAGCTGTGCTAGTTATTGGTGGTGAATTATGTAGTCTGGATCTGGTGACAATGTTTCTCTTCTTTCTTCCTCCAATCCTCAGGCAGTTCACGGCGGCCCTGGCTGACCTACACGAAGCAGCCAAGCTGTGCCCCAATAACCGGGAAATCCGTCGTTTGCTGGCTCGAGTCGAGGACGAGTGTAAACAGATGCAGCGCACCCAGACTAAAGGAGGCCTCGCTGGGGCTGCAGCTGCTTCCAGCCAGGCGTCAGGAGGCCATGAGTCGGACCAGGAGCGAGACGAAGGACAGGAGGACCCTTTAGAGCACAGCCTTGCCAGGAGCGTGGAAGGACAAAGAGACATCCTGGAAGAGGAAGAGGAAGAGGAGGAGGAGGAGGAAGAGGAGGCCTCGCTGCAAGACAGGACAACTGAAGCATGCTGGTCTCAGAATAGTTATTCCTACAACAGAGTCTTACCCTCTGAGCCTGTTAGCAACAGTTTGGGACATCTGAGCCCCGGCTCACCCCCAGGCCCTGGCAGGCTACCCCCCCACCGGTACCCTCGAGAGCACCGGGAGGCGCTGGCCCAACAGGGAATGGTCCTGCAGCCCACCAAGCAGGCCCAGATAGTCAAGACCAACCAGCATATGAGCTCCATGCAGGTTGGGGGAGGGGCCATGGGGGGCCGCGTGGCAGGGGCCAAATCTCAGTACGCTCCCTCCAGTCCCTTACCGAGCCGACACATGTCCAGTATGCTGAAGCCGGGCCCAGGCATCGACATCAGCCCTCTGCCGCCCCCAGCTGACGAGCCTGTATACGGGAACCGCATGTCACTGGCGGCTGCCTCCACCTCCATCGGTCACAGTTGTGAGATTGAGAGCCTTCATTCATACACATCCTGCAGCAGCTCCAAGGGTCCGGGGCAAGACCGGTTGTCTGCCCACTCGGCATCGTCCCTGGATGGGTTGGCCTGCTCTGGTCCTGCACCACAGGGAAACCACACTGACGCAGTAAAGGAAGGAATGTGTGGTGCAACAGGATCACAGGGAGGAGTAAGCAGCATGCGCGTGTCCAGCTCCACTAGTAGCCTGGCGTCCAGCAGCAGTCTATCAGACAGCGGCAAGCTCGGACCTGATGTCCGCATCAAGATCTCTGACAAAACAAAGCACAGCCAACAGGCCAGTTCTGCAACAGAGTACAAACCCAGACCCTTCATGGGCATAACGGACAAGACGGCACGCTTTTTCCAACAGCAGCAGCAGCAGATCCAACAGCAGCACCACAGCTTGCAAAGTCACCCGAGCCTGCAGTCTGTGGGCCGCAGCTGGCTGAACCACTCGTCCGACGGTCTGGTGTGTCACAACATGTCAGCAATGGGCCTGCTGCCCATCGACTGTGAGCTGCCTTACGCCAAAACAGTGAGCACTTACCAGGAGCAGCACAAACCTCCACCACCTCAGGGTGCTATGGCAATGAGTAGCTTACAAAATGGCATGCACGCCAAGGAGTTCACAGAGAAGTTTTGCCAAGCCGCCAACTGTTACAAAGAGTCCAAGCCAGCACTGGCGATGCCACACACGTTCATGGACAGTAAGCCCAAGCAGCCTGGCCTCGCCCGAGATAATCCTGCCATTCACGTAGCTTCAATGAAACCAAAGCGATCATTTATAGAGTCAAATGTGTAGAGACGTTTGTTTTATCTCATACAGTCCACAACGCACACACACACACTAGCAAAAATCTAAAGTGAGGAGTTGTTTTAATTTTTTTAACCAACCCCCAACAGAATAGTCTCACTTTTAAGCCTTGTAAGAAGTAGTCTGCAAGCTGTTTGTTTTCCTGTGTGAATACAGACTGCAGGCAGTGTACTGAATGCTCCAGATTTTCCCCTCCCAACCTGTCGCTTGTGGCTGTCAGTTTCTGTTACATGACAACATGTCCACCGTCATACAGCCAAGCTGGAGACATTGCACTGAAGGAAGTATTTGGACATGTAGTGTACGGTCCTCATCAACGCAACAGTGACAGTGAGCACTTTATACACATTTAGGCCGCTCAAGTGCTTAAACAACATATTTAGTTACAGCATAATGTTATTACAGAACAGTTTTGAGTGAGTGAAATGGGGTTTGAACTGTGTTCATTACGTCCATGAGGCTGAGAGGAGAAATAAGGAAGAGAAAGTCCTCAGTGAAGGTGTAAGAAAGTCTGAAAGTACGGACATTCCTGTGTTTTACGAAGGATGTTATAGATCCTCTTGTGTATATTATATAAATATGTATTTTTCCTTATCAGTGAAGATCTATGTTAAGTGTATTGACAAGTTCAGACTTGTGTATTTTGAGTTTTATGCACAATGTTGTTTAAATGGTGTTAAAGGTTCTAAAAAAAAAAAAAAAAAAAAAACATTTGTTAAATGTGTTTGTACATTATATAAATCACCATTAACATGGAATTGAAATCCTTTCTGTATCTGCTTGTTGTTGCTGTCTAGTTTAATTTATTTACAGCGCCAATGGCTTGGTTAATTGTAAAAGCAATATATTTTATATAGTTATTTTTGCACAGCTAATAAGACATTTAATGATTCTTAATAATGTTGAGTTTAAGTGTATGCTACAATTGCAGTTTATATTACAGAGTTAAAAAAAAAAGAAAAAAATCTATAAAAACAGAAATGGTTTTGGGGCACAGTGCCATCAGCTCTATTTTAATATGTACGTTAAATGCAATTGTTGCCATGTTTTCAGTATTGTGAGCTTTATTAGCTGTGATCACATACTGTTATAGAACATTACTGCCATAGCCACCATGGGAGAGAAAAATAAAGACTCACTGAGGAAAAAACTAACAGGTCTGCTGACTTTTATTCTAAAACAAAAAGGCTGCCCAAGTCAAGAGAGCATTTAATAATCATGAGCCTAGAGGAGTGTAAACATTATACAGCCGTTCGATTGCTGCCAAAAAGCCTCAGGTAATTCAACAGATCAATAAAGTGAGACTAAGATTTGCTGAACAGTGGCCTCTGTGGCCACAAATGTCAATTACAATGACATTATCGACAATGGAACATTAAATTTCCATTAATTTCTGCGTTTACTTTTCGTCTTTACACTTGAAATAATCGCCTCAAAATAACTGAAATGCTAAAATATAGCGGAGAATGGTCATGGTCAACAAAGTTTCTCAGTTACACAACAATATCTATCTAAATAATGTATTCCATTTGCTAGACCTAACATTAGCCACCACTTGCTACTGTCATATCAGACCTAAACTGTACCAGCATCACCACTGACTATCAATTAGAGTAAAGCTATGCTTCCTTTATTAATTAAACCTTTTCATTTGTAAGAGAAAGATTGTTACATTGTCTCACTTTAACCCTATAATTGAAGCAAGATTATGCAAGTTGTTTTCTGAACAGAAGCCACTGTGGCCAGAAATGACCATTATGGGATAGAAAGATGCTAAAACCTAAAAAGGTGACATTAGAGCAGGTAGAGAACAGCCATAAGTAATGTCGGTTATACAACAATATCTATCTAAAGTTAGCCAACAACACCATAAGCTACCCTGTGTATATTGAACAGTGGTCTATTCCATTTATTATGAATTCAATGTTTTATTTGAGGGGAAGAATGTTATTTCTACATTCAAAAGTTACATAGTGGCGGTTAAAAAAATAAATTAAAAAAGCTACTATATGTAACAATTTATTAAACACTTTGTATTGGAAGTGTGTGAGCAGATAACGTTAGCTTGCTTGCTCGACATTATGACTAGCAAAATACTTTCCGAGTGAATGTCAGTTTGCTAGCTTGCCAAAATGACTTCACCAGCTAACGTGATCCATAATACAAACTGTTGAACAATAAATGATGCAACAGTACAAAGAAAAAGGTGTATAACTTATCGATTTTTTTTCTACAAGCCAAGAGCAAGCGATGCAGGGCAGTGGCGGCCAACCAGCCAACTGTAATTTGAAAACAGAAAGCTAGATATTATCATGCAGCCAACAGTCCAAATAGAATATCGGAACATACAGATAGTAACGTTATTTTTAATTGTTAATGTAATGTCAGGTCACTGTTTTGGCCGATGCTCGCTTGCGCCTACGCCGTGCGAGCTACAGGATGATGACTGCAGTTGACTCAATGGCCGCCGGTTTCATTAATAACAAGGATTTTCTGAAAGTTCCACATAGTACCTTTAAAAGAATGGTTTCTTAAAATATTAAGGGTATAATGCCTGCAGGCTATTACCAGGCTAAATATCCGTCAACTTATCCGAGACTTAAGATTCTGATTATTTTGTTAAATTTGTACAGATACCCTGAACAAAAATCTTATTTATAGTAATTACTTCTTCCAATGAGAATAAGAGCACTTATTATCAGATGAGCAGTACCTGTTTTCTTGGATTCTGACAAACAAGCTAAAATGAGCTGCTGTCTACTGGCTCGACTTCCATCGTGTTATTGCCATCTTCAGAGATCTATTGGGAGTGAGGAGCGTGGTCTGTAGCCGGAGGTTTGTCATGGGGCTGGTTTTGTTCTTGCCCCTGATCCAGCTCTCCATGGATTCTCGCTCATAGGAATATCCGTCTGTGGAGTAGGCACACAGACACCTTATACACACACACAGATAATGCATGTCCGACATTGGACAGGTTTTTGGCATTTGTCGTCTAACCTGCAGCAATGACTGGATCCTTCAACAGCTCTCTTGTGATTGGACACAGAAACTCATCTGGGGCCTCTAAACCACTCTCCTCTGCCTTCAAGGCCTCGATTTTTCTCAGGAGACGACCGCGGAGGCCCACAGACTCTGGAAATCCAACAAACTTCAGTCAGTACAACTAGTAAAATACATCACACACAGTGCAATTTCTTGCAACACTTAGTGAAACAAAGATTTGACGATAGATACAAAGACTTCACATAAAACAGCTCAAATCTATTGTATTTTAATGTTTTTCCATTAACAGTGTTTTTTTTCCATGAAACAATCAGCGAGGCGACAGACACTAGACAGACTGACTTTGTCCTTTGATAAAACAAAAAGGCAGGAATAAATCTGCACCTCCGCTCAATCAATCTGTGCCGCGATACAAAGAGCCAGACGCGCTCACTGTGCTGCGATGGCTTCACAGCTCAGGCAAGGTGTCTCCTCTGAGGAGTGTGTGTGGGTTGTTAGTTCAACGGTTAACATTTTTCATTATTATACTAGAGAATAAAAACTCAAAAAACGACCCAAAAGTGTAAAATATCACTCTGCACGTCTCTGCCCACTGACAGAAACCTTTGATTTTGTCATCAGCTGCAAATTTCACGATCGGCTACAATGGAGGGAGGAGCTTTACAGCCACTCATGATAAGTGACGTGTCAGTGTATAGTGGCAGAGGGATTCAGAAAGCAGCTGCAGTCACATTTTCCAGCCTGCAATCTCAAATCCAGTAGATTTAATATCAAATATATTCTTTTCAAACACAAATTCCATTATTTCAATGCTCAGTCGAGCCAAGGGATGTTCTGTAAATCTATCTAGTGACATTCAATCAATAATAAGAACATAGGACTAGTGATCCTGCACTATTCCATTCATTTTCCAGTCTGCATTTCACTCGCAGTTATATGATACTTTGAAATATTGGTGTAAATTGTCTTAATTTAAAATGACAAGAAAAGTAAAATATTGTACCAAATTGTTAAAAAAAATAATACGACACTAAAATTAAGTTTTACATTTTTTATATTATCTTCATCATTGATTCAGTTAACACAATTTCATTTCAGTTTTTTAACAATGCATTTTTCAAATAATGAATTTTAAAATTTCGCTGAAGAAAGAATTTTATCAACCCAAAAATGAAACACTAAATAGTGAAATTTATCAGAAAATTTCTAAAATCACAAACTTTTGAGATTTGTGGTTTTTGTGCTGGAAATCAATCCCGCTCACTGCCAGGAATAAACCTTTTATTTATGTATTGGCCCAAGATTGGTCAAATTTGAATATAGTGAGTCTAAAAACAGACTAGAATCATTTCATAAAATATCCACCAAAGCAGAATACAATCTCTCATGTTGCTAAAAAACCCAAATTCCCAGAAAAATACACTACAGACATGACGTCGGTGTCAATGTGCTGAGGATGTTGAACACACCATCTGGTTCTAGCTTAGAGTTCATGACTTTGGAAATGATGTCAAGAATAAAAAACAAAAGGGATCTACAGTATGGCTTGAAGTTGCATCTGATGAATATGTGGATTTTTAAAACACACAAGACTTGTGTATATTCTGTGTAGTTTTGTTTTTGAATAATTGAGTGTAGTAGTTTGAATTAAACTCTCCTTTGAAAATGAATGTACTCCAAAGCTTCCCCCCATATATCATGATGTATTGGGTCACAATTGTCTAAATGAAACGAGCAATTAGAAAACAGTCAGCTTTAAACAGACTGGACAGACTACGGTGTGCCGAGGACTGGCTTGTCTTACTGCAGAAAATTGCATTTTGTGAGTCTGTCTTTATTTTGCAGGCATTCATAGAGCAGAAAATAGAGCCTGCCTTGAAAATCCTGCATTCAAGTTTAAAGTAAAACAGGCAGATGCTGCAGTTGAGGCCTGCTGTCGCAATCAGAAATACTTTCCTACGAGAAAAGTGATGTTGCTCAATCAAAATGTCTTTTCTCGATGAAACACGTTGAACCTATTAAGTCCTCCGATTGATCCAATAAATTACTCTTGGATAGAAAAATGGCACTTAACAGCTCAACAGGATTTAAGATTTCCATAAGTTCCCACATTTTTCATGGCGGCACAAGCCATTAGTACTATACGGTCCACTTTACATTTAGATTGATAATTTGATGAGAAGCTACAATAAAACTGCAGAATGAGGCTGTCTCCACAGAGATACAGTGAACCATTTCCAAGAGGAACTTTTTTCCTTCCTCCCCTTACTCAAAGATTCATGAATATTTCATTAAGTAAAGTGCGCTGCAATCTAATTTGCTATGCGTGTGTGTGCTGTATGTGTAAGTGAGTGTGTGTCTTTGCACGCTCACTCATTTACACAAACGGCATGCATGGAAAACGATAGTTGTTGGTTGCACACAGCACAAAAAAATAAAAAAAAGGACAGGAAATGTGGCAATCTGCTGTTTCGTCTGTCCTTGTTCTGTGGTAATGATGAGAGCTGTCCTCCATAATAAACGCATGGAAAAGAGATGCTTAATCCATAGGACATGCTTTACATTGCTGAGCAGCATACAAGGGAAGTTGGCTTTACTGCGTCTGCTGCTGTCCAATTCAATCAAAAACACAAAAACAGCTAAAAGGGCGTTTTTACCCTGACTAAGGGTGGGACAGTGATGCAGCAAGTTACATGATTACAGTCGGCACAAAGTACCGTAATCAGAGTAAAGACAGCTTTTCTGGGCATCATGGTATTCATGCATCATGTCAACTGTCTGTTAAATCAGCTCAAAACTGTGTGTGTGTAAATAAAATGTATAGATGGGTTCAGCTGAAACTACCAGCACCGAATACTAACTAAAAAGCAGCCGTACCTCTACCAAGGAGACAAAATATAATAAGGTTACAACCCCCTTAATGTGCAATTTCAACAGAAAATAATTCGTTTTACATCGTGCTTATTTTGACCAGGTGTGTCAAAACTTTGTGTAATCATGTAATGTGGAAGAAGAAAAAATAAGCAGAAGATCATATCTCATAATAAAAAAATAATTTAGGTTTTTAGCCGATTTTACTGATTATATATCATATTTGCAGTCTTCACATGTCGATCTAAGGTGCATTTATAAATGACACATTTCACTGTGTTTATTTATGCCCTTTGTATTTTGTCCTTTATTTTTAAAAAACACCTCATATACTCTGTTTAAAGTGTAAACTAAAATCATAGATTGTAATGTTGCTGGTTGATGATTATTACATTACAGGTCATTTATCAGACGCTCTCATCCAGAGCGACTTACAGTGAGTAACTACAGGCACAGTCCTGGAGCAGCTCAGGGTTAAGTGCCTTGCTCAGGGGCTCCATGGGGACAGCCTGGTATTGAACTCACCACTAGACTACCACCACCCTGATTATGATTGAAATATAACTGCTCATTATAGTTGAATTAATGATAGGAGCATCAATGATGATGATGCAAGTGCTATAAATAGTGAGACACATAATGGTGGCACAGGTCAATCTGATGAAAGGAGTGCCAGCACAAAGTTGTCTCTGCCGTAAATCTACACTGTTTTGGGCAGCTGGCCCCCGGAGTCATAAACAATCCATTAAGTGCTTTTTAAGAGAGACAAAAGATTTTGCTCCAACAACAGATCACTTGTTCTTTGGCACAAGGCCTGACTTTCTACCAAATTTAATTGGTCTGTCTGCAGGAAAACTTAAAAAAAAAAACACTGCTCAACAAACTCATACGGGGAATGAAGGAAAACATTTTAGGAAATACGCTTAACCACTGTAGTGTTGCTGCTCAAACACGCATCTACAGTGTGATCTTCCACTGCAGGGAGAATTTTTTTTGTAGTTTTCTGGCAGCAGTTTGCAGTGACTTTCCACACGGACCTTGGACGACCCTGAGTGGACTAATCTTATTTTCACAGGGATTATCATTGTTTGTGACGTAAAGGTCATCCCGTGGGGTACTGTCCTCACAGCGTGATTTGTGATTGTATAAGCAGATAGAAACGCTGCAGCTTCACATCCCTAAATCAGATCACTGTTTGAGGAAGAGTTGTGGGAGGAAAAAATAAATCAGAGCATCGATAAAAAAAAAAGCGGCTTATATCGTACTATCCAATTGAAGCTTGTCATGTTTTAGGATCAAACAGTAAATCCCCTCAAAAAACACTGAGTCCCAGTGTCCCTGCGAGTGTGTGTGTGTACTGTACTAATGTACGTGACTTGAGTTTTATATTCCATCCTCACCAATTCCCAGCTCTGCTGCCGTTCCCTTGTTCAACTGGCTGAGCTCTGCGCCGTCGATATTGTTGGCTTTAAAGATGCTGACGAGCTCCTGCAGTCCTTCCTCACACAGCCAAGTCTGCACATCCTCCTCCGACCAATCAGCAGCCAGCAGCCTGGAGTGACCCGGCAACTTCCTTCCTGCAAAACGCACAGCAGGAAAAGAGGAAGGGCTCTGCTATTATACCCTCCCCAGCTCTTGCAACAAAACTTATCTGATGCAAACAAACAATGACACACACACACACATGCACACACACACAAGGCCGAGACAACCTGCCCCGTTGTGCGCCGGCCACGTTAATGAAAAATCACAGCAGCCTCGCGGATCCCATCGCCAATCATTAGCTGTGTGAAGAATAACCCTGAAGACTGGGAGGTTTGCTCATTAGCACGCCAAGTAACCTCATGTTAGCCCCCTCATGCAGACTTTCCTCCACAAAAGATTGTGGTTTTAAAAAGAAACCTAGAACATGCCTGCACCCTAAAGATTTGCATGTATTCTTTCTGGTCTAGTGAAGTTTCAGGTAAACTGGCATCTCTGCTTGATTACCTTGTGTAGGACTGCTGAATGCCCTAACAGCACATCTAGAGGGAAGGATTTGCTCTTGGATACTAAATATGCCAACATGCTGATGTTAAGCAGGCAATCTTTGCCTTCTTGTTTAGTGGGTTGGCATGCTAACATTAGCACTAAAGACAAAGTACAGTGTTGTTAAAAGTGCTTTTCCTTTTTTTTTTTCATAAACAATTGTAAAACTATGCAAACAGAAATCCTTCCCTAAGCACAGTCACACTGAGTGGAATTATCCACTTATTGGGTCTGCACAACAGTGAGCAGCGTAACACCTCCTCTCTGCAGCCCTGGCTGATAGAGTGTGGAGTCTCCCAGTCTAGGAGGCTGAGTCATGAAACCACTGTGCCAATAGCATGAAAACCTCAGAGCTTCACTGCAGACACTGTTTAATTACTTGGACAGATGCACATCTGAAGCTTTGTTCCTCATCCATGCATTTTGCAAGATTCTCGCTGTTTAGAGTCATATCCTCATGATTGTTTGCACTTATTCTAAGTCGCTTTGGACAAAAGCGTCAGCTAAATGAACTGTAATGTAATTTTCAGCTCTTTATCCGAGGCCGGGTCACAGTGGCAGCATGCACGCATCTTCAGCATTCCAATTATACATTGAAATAAATTCATTGTTGTCCATGAAATACATTACATTTGAACTGAGATGAACTGACATTTTCCTTCATGACCAATGAACAAAGTCAACTTTCTGCTGCCAAAAAATACTCAGCTGCATGCCTGATGAAAACCTCTGTTTGAGTAAAATTCCATTTGAAAAATATTACCATTAGGTTTATAAAGCACTAAATGGTTTAAGGGGAAAATACATTTGTGATCTGCAGATACATTATGAACAACCCAGACCTGGACTAACTCTGCTCATGAACTCAGGTGTTTCCATTCACTCTGGCTGAAACTGGGTGGAGTTATACCAGTCAACTGGGTAGGGTGTCCTGCCATAACAGGTGCAACAAAACAAAACTAACAGGAGCGTGAGGAAGGTGTTAATATCAAGCCTCATTAGTAGAGAAGAGGTTTTATTAAACAACAGCTGTGTGGGTGGTACAGAAGAGTATCAGGGCCAAGGAAAGGGAGAAAAGAAGATCTTTCATTTGCATTTTGTGAATAAAAGTCAAAATGTCAGGAATAAAGTTAAAAATGTTTAGAATAAAGTTGACCTTTTACACACGAGCCATTTTTAAGATTTTCGTTGGCATTTTTGAGATTGAGTGAGTGAAGAGAGACACAGGAAAGGCAGGGGAGAGGGGATGATGTGCAGGGCACCCCTTGTGATCCATTTTTAACACTAGCAGGAAGGAATGGGCTTGTGAAGGTGTTGAGAAACACACCAACAAATTGTTGTTTTAATCCTTTCATGGGATTTGCTGGCAATAAGAAAACTGTTGAATAATGCCAACCTTATCCTTTAAAGCCAGACGGTCGCTATTACATTTTTAAAAGTGATCCCCATTAGCTCCACAAAAGCACGTTTCTTCACCTTATTTACATTTCACAAAACAGTATAAAACACATGACCAACAGCAACTCACAAGAAAAGCTTTTCATCACTTGAAAGACACGTGTGCTACAACATGAGCTCAAAAAGAAAACATGATTCCAGGACACATCAAGAAATGTACAAGACCGATATCTGAACCATTCACACAAAAAACATAAAACAGCAGTGGTTTTTAGCTCAAAGAGTTCTGTGCATAACTTTAAGGAAAAAACAGAGTGATGGATTTATTTACCTTGGCACACTGTCTGCCTTGATTCAGCTGCTGCAGAAAAACAAAAGGGAATAACTTTAATATGTGAAAAGAAAAGAACAAACTTAAAGATTAAAAAGGGGAGACGGAGAGAAAGGCACATCTTCATTGAGATGGAACTTGCTTTGCCAATATCAACCTGACTGACTAATAGCAGATGTTTCTGCCCTGGTGAAGCTTCAAGGCCTCCAGATGTCTTAACAATTGCACCTTTTCATTTAGTATTCCAAATGTTCTTTCATGTTGTGTTGGAACTTTCATTTTTTTTTTGTCTTTTGAAAGAGGATTCACCTCCATAACAACAGCTCTCTGAGGCTTAGTGGTAGTTTGCCCTGCTGCACCAATAAACATCACTCACAATTCCTCCTCTAGACACCGCAGCCAGACAGCAATACACACGCAATAGGAGCGTCTCCGGCTGGATTTCTCCCAAAAAACACTCTTTTGGGAGTCTTTAGCGCCTGCTCCTGGGCTTTGAACCAATGCTAACTGTTTTTAAAATAAAAAAAGGAATGATTGTGCATTTGTAGGCGCCAACCTCAACAACTCTCCGTTAAGTATTTACCAGTTCTGCTGACTCCATCTCCTATTCTCCACACGTTTACGGTTCTGTCCATGGAGCCGGTTGCAATCCACGGCATGGTGGGAGACAGAGCAACAGCAGTCATGTAGCTGCAGGGAGATGGAAGAGGAGCAGAGATGTGAAGGGTGTGTATGACAAGACTCAAAATGTGCACAGGAAGAGATCGACTCTTAAAGTCAGTTTCCCCTCTACCGTTAAAAAAAATGAAAATAAAATAAATCCAGTCTTAGATCATACAGTATCTTAAATCCTTTCAAGCACTTCAAAGTGCTCTGCTGGTGCCTACCTGCGGTGCCACTTCAATGACCGTCTGGAAAGCAGAATATAGAGAATATACTATTGCATCACTGCACCCAGTGCTTCTGGGAGAAACTAGTCAAGCAAAAATCACACATTTTGATCTGAAACCCTTTGACTCCTATTTTGCTGTTTGATAGCTGCAGAGATTGCATAGCAGTGGGAGGTCAGGTCATTTACCCGTCGTGCTGTTTCAAAGTGTGGAGCAGGGTTCCCAGGTTCTGTAAACAAAAGTACAAACAAACAGAACAGGAATGTTTGGCATTTCTGTGTTTACAGCCGCTGGGATATATTGTTGAGAGAGAGAGAGAGAGAGAGAGAGTAGTGAACTGAAGCAGCAAAGCCAAACAAGAAAACCACATTTGTGCTTTACTTACCGCATCATATATCGCAACACTTTTATCCACCGAACTGTTGAATATTTAGAGAGTAAACTTAATTTGCAGAATCCATATGCATTTGCTTTATAGAATGATAAAAAACAATCTAAACAAAAATACATTATTCAAGTGTTTAAATGCTACAAACAAACAGAGCACAGGTTAACCTTCAGTGTGTTTGAAGAATAGCCAGAAACAGAACAGAGATGCAAACAGAAGCTTGAACACAACACAACACACTCATCCTGTGGCAGACTGAGAGAACAGCAGGATCATTGCTCAGCAGTGGCATCTGCTGTTTACAGCACAGAAAGAGAATTTTAAACATGGAGGAGAGATTAATTTCAACACAATCCTTCCCAAATGAGCAAATGATTTTACAGCAAATAATAAAACAAATGACATTACAAAACATAAGCCTTGCAGGCACGAAAGTCAATATTTCTTAGCCAACGCAGGAGGTGTTTATTAGAGCTGCTCACACAAGACAACAAGAAGTAATTTGTGTGTGTGATGAGTGTCTTACCCCGAGACCACCAGCTCTCCATCAGAAGAGAAAGCACAAGACAGAACTGGAGCCGACTGACTGGTGAGAGTGTGAAGCAGCTTCATGACACAGGCTGAGGGACACGGACACGGACACACACACACACACACACACACACACACACACACACACACACACACACACACACACACGATTTGAACCTGTTGATATGGAGCCTTAAAAATATGGGGCTGCTAACGTTGATCCCAGCTTCAAAGAGTCACCTTGCTTCCCTGAAGGATCTACACTTGAGTCTGTTTCACATAAAACAGGAAAAGAGGGGATGCAATCCTCTTGCACAGACAAGAAAAACGCACATTTGAGGAAGGTGGGCTCATTGAAAGCTCCTCCACAGAGAAACAGTGTGTGAAAAATACATTTGAAAGAAATGAGACAAGGACAGACATTGTTCCGTGTCTTTCTACAAGCTTCACAGAGATTAAAAAAAAAATCCCCATGGACTGCAGCGGGCCACCACGTGGGACACATCGCATTTTCCCCAGAAACGGACGTTACCACGGCAACACATCTTAGGAACTAACAACATGGCGTGTGTTCACACACACGAAACAACAAAAATACAGTCTGCAGGCTGGCTACACGGCATGTTCTTCTTCCGCTGCTGCTCCTACAAGATAGAAATGTCAGTGGATGTACTGTATACACCTGATTTCCTCTCCAACTCTGCTCCACACACACAGTCCTCTGCAGCTGCTGTATTTCAGCAGAATGTCTTAAAGTGATCCATTATTAATGACTCAGTCTGCAGCTGATTTATTCCACACACTAATAAAATTCCTCTATTCTGCAGAGCGATTTCAAGGTTAAAGCAGTCAGCAGGTTCTCTCCGTCTCTCCCTCCCTCCCCCCCTCTCATGGGAGATAAAGGGAGAGAGCTGTTAGTTGAGGAAGTAGGCAGAGGGGTTGGCCTACCTGCTCCTTCACGCTGGGAAACAACTCGGATTTTCAGCTGGTTGTCCTGTCCACAGGAGGCCAGTCGAAACTCCACACAGCAGCCATCTGCAGAACAAAAACAGCCACATTTCCTCTTTCTCACTGTTCATGCTTGACTGACTTTAATAACAAAAAAAGACAAATATCATCTGATATGTTAAGTGTATCAACACACTCTTTTACACTGTATGTGGCATAAATATAGTACAGTGGATTAGAAAGGAGATTTCCATAACAAATAAAAAAAAAAAATGCTTTTTATTTCTCAAACATGATAAAGAACAAACACTGTACATGCCATTTTGAGCCACGGATAAAAATGCAAAAAAGTTGCTGTTAACGAACTGCTAACTGTGAAGGATGAAGGGTTTAGGTTTCATTTGTGCAGAATGAATTCATTATTAGTTGTGTACGATGAATTGGAAAGACTGAAATATAAAACTGTTTTTCTGTCACAAACTAAAGAATTAGTTCACCCAAAGTCACAAAAGACTAAATAAGTGGAACTTCTCTCCTAAAGAAATAGTGCAGATGAAACACTGAGTAAACACTCAGTGAGTAACCAAAATAGTTTGGTTCCGAGATACTGAAACTCTACTACTATATAAATGCAGTCCATTTACTACTACTATTTTCATTATAAATCTACGGAAAAAAATAAAAGTATTAATCAAAACCATCTGGTCAAGGAAAAGTCAGAAAATAGTAAAATACTAAAAGAAAATCAGTTTCCCAGAGCCCATGATGATGTCTTCAAATTGCTTGTTGTCTGATCTGATCAGTTCAAATCCCCAAAAAACATTCAGTTGACATTGATTAATAGAAAAAGCAGCTGTAAAACGTAGCACATGAAAGAAAACGGCAAATGTTGGCATTTTGCTTGATAAATGACGTAAGTAACTAAACATCAACAATCTATCTGCATGTTGATAAGTGAAAATGTGTTTTCTGGTGATTTGGGTGAACTGACCCTAAAAATAACTCACCGACTCTAAACTGCGGTGCAAAGCTGCAGCAGGTGACTCCCAGGTCGTGGGCGTCCTTCTCAGCATGCAGGAGGTTGATATCCGTATCCCACAGTCTGAGGTCTCCGCGGGTGCAGCCGCTCACAAACATCTGGCCACAGGGAGAGAAGCAGCAGGCCACAACACTGGCCTCGCTCACTGCACTGCACCTGTAACCGCCAAGAACACTCATTCATAATGCATGCGGGATACACAAACACTACCATTAACAAACTAAGAGAATACACTCATGTGGGCCCTAAATCCTGCACTGAGTTTAGCTAGATTAATTTAAACCACCTGCGAGAGTCTTAATTAGAGAGGCACAGCAGCCTTGAGGGGGCTTGTAACAAAGACTTATTAACATATTTCATCCTCTTGTCAATAAGTGTTTGTCTAGCTTGTTGTGTTCATTAGTCGCATGCATATGTATTGTTAAATCTGACTTAATGTAGTAGCGAGTGAAGTAGCTCTAATCTTCCTTTAGAACATTGGTTCAGTGAATTCAAGAGTAGACTAAAGAACCAGTCTGGGAAAACCATGCAGCTGTAAAAAAAAAACAAGTAGGACCCTGCAATCCATTTTTTTTGTCAAATTCCCAAATTCAAGAATGAACCATCATCTTAATTTGTGGGATTATTGATCATTTTTAAATTGCCAGGGACAAATCATTGTTGGTCTAGTCGGATCAAAAGTACACACGTGCTGGTTCCAGCTTGTAATGTGAGGATTTGATGCATTTATTTGTGATATATGCTAGTAAGTAACGTTTATTTCTAGAGCACATTTAAACACAGCCCAAACTGTCATCTTCACCAGTTTCTGCCATTTTATCCACTGAACGATAATAACTAACACCCAGATTCGCCGATTTTTTTGAGTGTTAAACTCTTAATATATAATAACCTAGGACATGCTTTGAAAATCCCTTCCAGTACAGTACTCATGCATATTTATAAAGAAATACTTGAGAAAGGAGCTTTAAAATGTCATGTTAAGGCTGGAACTAGGTCAACTGGCCCTTTTTTTTTTTTTGCACTAACACTTTTTGATATTCAGCTTTAACTGTTGACGTGATTTCCACTGGGTCACGCTGTACCTGCGTAATGTCTTGGAGGGGAAGTCCCAGAGGGCAACGGTGCCATCGCAGGCCCCTGCCAGCAGCAGGGAGGAGTCTGGAGCCACCGCGCACACTCGGAGCGGACTGCGGGCCGGGTGCTGCAGCACCGCGGCCACCTCACCGGTCTCCGAGCCCCACACGATGGTGGATCCGTCCGTGGAGCAGCTGACCAGGTAGCTGCCACATGAGCTGAAGCAGCAGCAGTGAACCCCGTAGCCGTGGCCCGACAGAGGAGAAAAAGGAAGCTCCGAGAAGTCAGCTGTGTTATACACACGGAGAGTTTTATCACCGGAGCAGGTCGCGAGGAGAGATGGAGAGAAAGCACAGCAGCTGACCTCGTCTGTGTGGTGTCGGAGAGAGCAAAGTCTTGACACCATCTTGTGACGGATGTAGGTTGGCTCTGAGCAGTTCACTCACAAGGTGGCGCAAAATGCCTAAATATCCGCCTGTGAAACGAAAGGGTTGGTGGAGACAAACAGCTGATGGGAAGATGCGTCCTGAAAGCTGCTTGTGTCAAACTAAACACAGCAAAGATACAAAGCTCAGCACCAACTGTTGCTCCTTCTGCGCCCTGTTTCTCTCATAAATAACTTCCTCTTCCAGCTTTAAAGTCCGTTTATCTCGCACAACTGTTATCAGTCATGTGAGTTATGAGTTGCACAACGTTCATAGTCCATTTCTTTCTTACAATAAAATATACAAATACACATACTAGAGTAAAAATCCGACATTAAAAGCATTACCAAAGTCCTATCAGCGAAATTCAAAAGTACTCATAGTAGATTTCTTTTTTTTTTTTACACATACACACGCGCGAAATATAATGCAGCAAAAATATAAAATTACAAAAGAACAATTCCACCATTTCAGACCATTTTAGTCTCATGTTAAACAAATACCAAATAAAAATGTTTATGAATGAAAATGATTAAAATGTTGCTTACTCTGAATAAATAGAGAAGACAGGGAGGGCTTTAGAGTGTTATTTTGAAAAACAGGTTTATTTTATGTGTGCCACACACCCACTATTCAAAAATAATATTCCCACAAAAGTCGCTACTCATTTCACAATATTCATAATAAAATACAGTTACTTCAAGTCTTCTGACTTCAGCTGTCTTGAGATGGCTCCGATGGACCGCGACACTGTCAGACTCCCAGCTGGATTAAAGCCCAGTGCAGGTTTCACGTCCTTCCACAGGACGCCTGACAAGACTCTGGCTGAAGGAAATGCTTGGAGATGAAACACATTATATGCACCACAATAATTCTTTTCAGAGGAGAAGCTCTAAAGAGTTTTACATTTTGTGTAAGGGTTTCCCACAGTATATTGTGCAGGACACGCATACAGTACATACACTGAAAATAGAAAAACACCACACTCGTCCATACACTGTTTAGAGGTCAGAGGTCAGGCACTACAATACTGAGGAGACCACAGTGTTTAGAGTGGATATTCAGCACAGGCAGAGTACAGTATAAGACATATGAAGTGCTACAATCATCCTTATGCACAATATTTTAACAAGACTGTACTGTATGTACACTCTACATTAGAAATAAGACTTGTAAATGGTGACAGTGATACCTCCTTTTATATACACAATTAACTTGCAGATTAACAGTAGTACTGCTGGCACCCTATAATCAAAAAGCTGTAAACATTTTTTTTTTGATTGACTTGTTCAATAGTCAATATAACAATCTTTTTACTTTTTTTTTTTTTTTAAAGCTGTATGCCATTTCCTGCTTTTTCTTAGATGAGACTGACGGTAACATAAATACTTGAGAAAATAAATATACACATATACAATAAACTAAAGTACTGATGATAAAAAAAAAGCCAAAGGCCTATCTACTGTGGGAATGTTTAATTCCCAAACACAATATTGAGTCCAAGAGTCAGTGCATTTTGATAAAGAAAACAATATTGCACTTTAAGATATTAATCCATGAAGTGTGTTTTCTCAGCAGGAAAATGTGTCCTTACACATTGCATGTCAGTGTTTTTTTAAACGTGTTTATTGATTTAGTGTCTCAGGTGAAGAGAAGGCCTCCCAACACCAAAAATGACGTTTGATATGTAGAGAGTAGCGTAAAAAGTCCACACTGGAATTTAATCCAGCAGTTCAGTCCATCTTTTGTCAAAAAACCTCCTCATGCTGTGGCCGGCTCGTCCAATTTCTGAATTATCTTCGTTAAATTTCTCACAGTTATCAAAAACCAGGTTCACGTCAATGATGAAAGTTTCCAAATTTAAGTACCTGTAATGAGTAGAAAAGGTTTTTAATTTTTATGTAGATGCAGCACTCATATCAAAAATGTAAAATCATGTAAAGAGATACATATATATATATATATATATGTGTGTGTATGTATGTATGTATATACATATATACATATATGTGTATATACATATTGCCCCCTTCCCACGCCACGGTAACAGTAACACACGTACTGGTTGTTGCTGAGCTTTTCTCGGATGGTGGAGAAGTCCATGGGCTTTTTGATGACCTTCCTGTATCCAGGGACGGCTTTCTGGTTGACGGGCGTGAGGAAGGGCCAAGCGTCCTGATGGACCTCCAGCTCAGCCAGCAGCACTCTGGGGAGAACAAGTGACTTCAATGTAGTTTCATCAGTTAAGAGAAACCTTTTGAAACAACGTCAGATTATGTATGATATGAAATGACATGATATGAGAAAATGGATGCTTTGGTTCACGTCTGCACGAGGAGGATTGTCTTGTACTCAAAATGAACTCTTTCTTTTAACAATGAGAAGAGGTAAAGTAAATGCTGCTATGCATGCGGTGAGAATGTGTTCCTGCGTACCGGCATGTCGTCAGCCCATTTGTGTTGTTGTCTTTGGCCGTTTTGGCTTTTTTCACACAGGAGACAGGGCTGTCATGCGCGGTCTGGGAGCTGGGCGGGCTGTAGTCTCCTTTCCTCTTTTTGAACTCCTTGGTACCTTTCTTTGGCATGCTGTTGCTGCTGGCAGCCTCCTCTTTGATGAGCTCTCCCACCACAGATGGCTTACCATTTCGTTTTACCTCGCTGCCTTTCTTCCCTCCTCCAGCTGTTCGGCTCTGTTGCTTCCTACCCCGGGGGGATTGACCACTCTCCTGAATGACAGAACACACAGGAGAGTGGTGAAGAGACACACAAAACACTTCATATTCTAATCACACGTGATACAGCTATTTTATCATTTGACTATTAGATCTACTGTAATAGTGGAATAAACACTCAGGACATGCTGGTGTACCTTCGCTACACAAGTGGGACAAAACCAGTCGCCGTCCGGTACTGTAGTGATCTTGGGTTTCTGGCAGTAAGTGTGGCAGCCTTTGTCACAGCCATCACAGAGCAAGAGCAGTTCTTCATTATCCCCCTTTTGACAGAGCTGGCAGTGCTGGAAACACCAAACATATGCTGTTGTGAATTCAAACTAGAGATGCATTTTACATTTGCCTGCCTATATTTTATCTACACCCTATATTTGAACATGTAATTGTATTAAAACTGGATAAATGTCAAGGCAGCTGGAAATGTTGTTAAGACAATGATGGAAATTGTGTCAAACTGTACTGTACTATTGGATGCTGAAGAAAAAAAGAAAATCTAAGTTAAAAGAAAACAAAAGAAAACTAGTGATGTATGCAGCGCTGTGCAGTCAGGAATATTGAAAGATTGATTTGTTACCGATTGTGCTATTATCTGATGTGGTTGAAACAAACCCGCTTTAAAGAACACAAGCTGTGCAGATTTATTGTGATATCCTTGATTGCTTTCTAGGGGCTTATGTACTTAAAAAAAATTAATCAATAAACCAATAATTTATAAGGTAGTATTTATATCTTATATTAATATTAAATATTTTATGAGATGTTATGAGAAACCATGCATGCCTTTAAGATCGGTCTTTACAAAAGTGGGACATCTTACGTGAGAGCTATAAATTGGTGTTTGAATTTCAATGATGAAACGATATAAACTATTCTGCGATTATGAGCGAGAGAGTGTTACTCACCACTTTCATGATGGATCGTTCCCAGGCAATGGATTTCTGCAGCTGCTGAATGCAGAGTGACAGCTGAGCTGAGCTGCGGACTTCACCGACCGCTTTACGCCACAACCTCATCCCCGGTGCCACCTCCTCCTCACTGCTTTGAGATCACAGAAAGTGAGACTGCAATCACTACAGTCTGCGACATCATCACACTGAATGCTAACAGCCATTAACAAGAGACTCTTGTTTAAGGAGCAGCATAGTGTGAGGTTAGAAATCTCTAGAATGAGTGTGGGAGCGAGCAGCAACATTAGTCGATCGGGAGAAAAACAATCACCAACTATCATGATAATCAATTAATCATTCAAGTAGTTTTTCAAGCAAAATGTCAGAAAATGCAGTTTTTAGCCTCTCAAATATGGAGATTTACTGCTTTACTTTGTTTTATAACATAATAAAGTGAATATCTTTGATTTTGGACTGACAAAACAAGACATAATAAGACATTACTTTGCACTTTGAGGAACTGGGATAGACATTTTTCACTATTTTCTGACATTTTATAGACCACGCGATTAATCTGGATAATAATTGGCAGATTATTCGATACAGAAGATATTTGTAAATTGCAGCCCTAGTGTGGGATGAACCTTCCCCTTACCACTGCATCACGGTGCAGGAGCAGGTTGAGTGACATTTTACAGTCTGATTTCAAAGGGTCTCTTCTCTCTACGTACCTTCGCTCGATGTTCCTCTCCAGCTCTGCCAGCCTGATGACAGCTATATCAAGGGGATTGTTGGGCCGCCGCGCCACGGTGCCAGGAAGTTCCTCCTGGCTGGTTTCTCTCTGTCCTTTCTTCTCTGGAGCAGGGGAAGATAAGAGCTTGTGCTCATGATAGACCAGATCCTCTCTGTCTGACTGGGGCTCAGGATGCATCCAACCCTGAGGGAGACATCGTCACATTTCATGACACGGTAATTAACATCAAGACAAAGTGAGGACACAAGACAAGGACAAGCATGTATTGGATAATTACTCATGGAAATGCGTTTGGATAAAAACTGGTTCATTATCTATACGAGATGCACAAAGACGAAAGGGTAGGATGCAGGTATATTTGCCTGTACCTTGACCTGCAGGCTGGCAGAGATGACTTTCCTCTCCAGCCCCTCGACCTGCTGCAGCAGGCTGATGTCCACCTCCATAGCCTGCTCCTCAACACACCAACTCTCCACCGTCTCCTCACTCACCTCCCGCTTCTCCAGCTCTGCCACATCAATCGCTGCCACCACAGAGACATACAAACATTATAAACTACCGTCTACTGAAAGCAACTTTATTATATTTAGTGTAAAGCGACCAAGTGCCACATTGCAAAGGGTCAAATAACAATATTTCTATATCACTGCATGTGCAAGACTTCTCTGCATTTTCTTTCCACCATTTAATATAATTATACACTTACTTTATGTGAAATCTTTTGAACACTGATATTTAAAATGTACTGGTGATTTTGGATGTTTACATTTGACCTTTTGTATGTCCTTTGGGTGTGTTTTTTTTCAGCCATTACACAACAAACAAAAACAAACATAAAAAGAGATTAGAGGAAATGTGGACCAACCATCTTTGCTGTTGGCACAGAGCTGGGTCCTATACTCCATATGTTTTTGGATCTGTTTTTGCAAGGCCTTCTCTCTGACGCCTCGGCTATGGAGGGCGTTGACCAGACTGTGCAGTTCCTCCATGTCTGCCACCCTCCACCAGCCACACAGCATCTCTGCCAACACACACACACACACATCTAAAAACTATTCTGACAACATTGTTGAATTTTTTTAGCAACATAGAGAAGTTGTTTAACTGAGTGACAGTCTGTCTGGGCAGTGAATAGTCCAGCATATTTTACTTGTGCGTACTGGCAATAAGCCTTTCTTACCCTCGGGGATAGGCTGAGGACTAGGGTAGTCCTGGGTCTTGGCCACTTCCACAGCAGTGAATGAGGCACACTCGGGCTTGTCATTCAGGAGCTCTGGAGTCTCACTCTTGTTGACAGAGTTGGTATTTGCCAGGGAGAAGAAACCGTTGCAGTTATCCTCTGCATATTGGGGGGCCAGATCCAGCATGAGGGGTAGAGAAGCACCGGAGAAGGGCAGGCTGGGACTTGCCGCTGCGCTGGACACGTCGCACCGTGTCAGTCTGCTTTGATGAATGCCAGACTTTACTTGCTGAGGGGGAAAATACACACACTTTAAATTATGATCCGACACCACATTCATAATGTGTAAGGCAATGTCACACTTAAAATTGTCTAACTCGTGTTTTATAAAAAGCACAGCGTGATCTGAAATAATCGTGACTGAGATTATTGTTATCAACCAACCTGAAAGACAGACGGCTGCAGGTTATTAATCCCAGCAGGAGAACTGGAACTGGCCGTTGCTTGGGGATTAGGGGAGAGGGAGGAGGGGGATTTGGTGCTGATGGTCTGTAGCGGAGAGGAGGAGGCTGGAGGGCTGGAGCCGGAGGTGGAAGAGGACTCGTCGCAGGGAGAGCGAGGCAAGAGGCTGAACCACTGGTTGCTCTTTTCCATCAGTATCTTGGAGAGCTGCTCCTCATGAAGGACAGACTGAGGGCTGCAGGTTATCCAGGGACCACTTCTGAGCTGGGGGGCACTAAGCAGAGATGGCACTGAAGTATCTGTTTTATCCATCAGTCCCTGCTGAGTGTTGGCTGTCTGAGCTGTGGTATATGAGGGATAAGATGCAGTGCTAAGGACTTTAGCAGAATGACTGTTGTGAGAATTGGTGTCTGAATCTTGAGCCATTTTGGCTACTTCAAGAAGTTTGCTGAGCTTAGAGAAGGAGCCGGGTTTCTGGAGAAAGAGATTGAGACTGTCTTTGTCCTGCTGGCTCTCTGGTGTGGTTGTTTCGCTGTCTGTGCTCCGCGCTGGGCTGCAGACCTCTGGCTTCTTTGTTTCTTCCTGCTGCTCTTCTTTAATCCTGACCACCTGAGCAGTCCTCTGCATTTTCTCCTCTTTCTCCGCCTCTTCCGAACCTGAGTAACATGGAGAGGTAATATCAGCTCAGGCAGTCCACAAAAAATGACTATGCTGTACATACATCTTCTGACTTAAAATTCAATTAAATAAAATTTTTACATATTTTACATTTTCTCGTATGCAGCTCCTTTTGCTCAATGTTGTATAACTTATAACCTTTTTTTTAATAGTTTTCATCATTGTTTGTCAACCATTTGTATTTTGCCTTGTAAGAGACTTTGTAATTTTGTTTTGAAAAGTGCTATATAAATAAAGTTTATTATTATGGTGAACAAGGACAAACATGAAGAAAATCTAAGTCATGAGTTTCGGTTTGCACCTTCCCCGCTCTCCATGCCTTCCACAAAGATGCCGCTACACTGCGGAAGGACCCAGTAACGTCTCTTGTAGCGGTCCTGTCCAATCGTCATGGAGCGCAGTAAGTGAGAGGAGTCGAATAACTTCTGTCTGATCTGACTCTGTTGCTAAAGAAACAGAGAGCATAGCAGGTTGAACTATGAAGTCATATCAATTCATTGATGAGCTGACCCTGAGGAAAAAAAGAAAAAGTGTCATCGGGTTTACCTTGTATGTTTTCTCTATCTGCTTCTCCAGCTCCTCCATGCTGCCTGAGTGTACACTGTCGTCCTAGGTGAAAAGATGTCATTAGCGTGAGGCCAGTGGATCGGCTGACATTTACTATAACCAACACTGATTTAAGCCGCTGGCTCCAGTAAAAGCGTCATGCTGTCACTGACCTCTTCTTCGCATATCTCTGCTTTCTTCCCCTTCTTCCCCCCAGATTCTTCTTCCTCATCGTCGTCGTCGTCTCCTTGGTCTTCACTGTCGTCATCCTCGTCCTCTTCTTCCTCACTGTCCCCTTCTTTCCTCTTGCATTTGTTTCTGGCAGTGGGGATGACAAAGGTGTGGCTGTCCTCTCCCCCCACACTGCTGTCTCTCTTCCCGGTCTTCTTGGCATGGATGCTCCTCAGTCTTTGAAGACAAACATGGACAGTCAGCTTGTACACATTCATGACTAGTTGAAGTAGAAATCCAGATTGTTATATTTCATTCGGAAAATGTTCAAGTGTAAGAACAGAGTCTTCCAATAATAGCTTAGATAACGCATTCACTCACTTGCGAAGTTTTCCCTCGACAACCCACTTATCCTTCCTCAGGTTGGTCATGTGATCGATGTTTTTGTCGATCTCACTGCAAAGTATCAGACAATATTGACACAAATGTCTTCTGTGACCTTTTTGGATGATAAGAAGAGCACGACACCTGTGCGCTACACTGCAGTGTGCACCAGATGCGTTTCAAAATGTTACCGGTACTACTTAAAAATTTATGACACATAATTTGATGCAACACTGTGAAACTGTCCATCAGACCGCAATTTGTCTTATCCCTTTTGGTACGTCTGTTATTCCATTAAAATTGAAGCCTTCATGAATAAAACAAGCAAAAACTTTCCACTTTCAGGCACAGAGATTAACTTGTTTGCTTCAGGCACATAAGGAACACTTGTTTATACAGACTTAGAATGACCAGGATTTATTCTAGTGGTAGTTTAGTTCAGTAATATTACTGCCCTACAAAACCTGACTGAGTTTGCCTGACTTTCCAAAGGAGGCAGGACCCTCACCTGATCACTGCCTTACTGCAGCAGAGCTCATTAACCAGGAATGCCAGCATGGAGGCCTTCTGTGACGGGCTGTGGGCCTGAAACGCCTTGGTCCTGAGGCTGAGGGCCAGAGCTGCCAGCTCTGTCTGCTCACAGTGACCCTCCATGTAGATCTGCAGGATCTCAGACACGTTGTCTCTGTTGATCCCCACATTAGTCAGGTTCTCCCCCAAGGCAGTCTTATTCTGATAGAGATAAGGTGTTTAAAAAAGTGGAGTTAAGTGGTGTTAAATAGACCGTTCCTTTTTTTTCCCCAGTCAAAACCAGAATTGCTTTTTATATACTTTGACACATGAGAGCAGAGCATAGGTAAAGGGTATAGCCCATGAGTGTGCAATGGGAGTAAAACACTGTCCTTTTGAGCAATTATCTCTTCAAGCAATCTTAAGTGCTTAAGTGGCCCCTGGGATGTGTGAGGATTGTTATGAAACATGATGTTTTCGTTGAAAGTCTTGCAATCTCTTGTCCTTGAATGCACATCTCTCTTAATGAGCACACAGCCTCTTAATGTGAAGAATTGTAATAATGGAATGTAATGTAAAATCACATAAAGCACAGTATGGGCTTTAGGAAATGCATGAAAATGATGGTTTAAAATGTATATGTGTTCTAACAGCTCTAAACACGGTAACACATTATAACAACCATCAATAATAAAATGGTGAATTGATAGTTAATTTAGTTAATAGTTATTATAGATACTGTTAACAAAACAATTAAATTAGATTTATTAATATTTACTAATTATTGGTAATACTATAATTTGTTATTTTAACAGTTTATTGTTGCACACATCATAACAGTGTATGCACTACATTAAGTATTTGCATTGTAAACCTTTAAGAAATCATTTGTAAAACATCTATACATATATAGATAGATGGACTAGATATGTTTAAAACTTTGTTATGGGTTAATAATCTGTTGTAAACCGCCTACAAACATTATTTGGATGCTCTTATAAAGTTGCAACTGATGATTATAATACCTTGGTAAACGTTTAATATATACTTTGTAAAGCTTTTATAAAAAATATTTAGAATGATAGTTAATACTTTAATAATTGGTTTCTGGTCCATCTGTATATGTAATGTGTATAGATGTTTTACAAGTAATTTTTGTTAATTATTACCAAATAATTTGGTAATAGATAACAAATACTTAATATAATATATAAAATGTTATGTGTGCAACAATAAACTTTTAATAAATAGTTTACTAATGTAATCAGAATATAATTGTTATAGTCTCTTTTCAGCTAAACAAATGATTTTATATTACACAAACTGCAGTACAATAACAATTTACAACTGAACAACAGCCTCTCACCTTGTGACCTGCAGGTATACCAGGATCGCACACAGCTGCAGAGAGCATGCTCACCAGTAGGTCCTGCACTTTGCCCAAACTGTCCCCAGTGTTGAGCAACCCCTCTTGAAGGTCACTTAGGTTGAGCATGTTTGGATTTATGTGTAACCTCAGGACCTTCCCAAAACTGCGCAGAAACTGCAGCACCATCAGGCAGTCAGAGAAGGTACTTCCTGGTATGACCAGACCAGGGATCCGGGACAACTCTGGAAGTGGCTGGGGAGAAATAAAAGCGACATTTAAAAAAATAATGATTGTAATTATCATCTCTCACAATTTGTATCTAGTTTCCGTACATGAAAAATCCACTTCAAAACAATTTTAAAAAATAGTGAGAGAAGTTTTAAAAAAACATCTTAAATACCAGGTTAGATACATTTTACAGCAGTAAAATACTCTAGTTGGTGTTAGGGCATTAGCAGCCACTTGGTGGCAGTATGTTGACCTACACCTGTTTTCATTTTAATCAATTCCAGATGCTTTCAGTGATATTACACATCTGATAGTGAAACAATGAAACCATAAATTTGTCAAAAGCATTTCTAATCTTCATGCCTATAGCTCCTGCAGTGATTATACTGATTGATTTCCATGCCAAAAAAAATCCCTGTGCTGGTGGGAAATGCAATCTTTTCCACACACATCTACTCCACAGATGGAGGCTATCCATGATGGACTCTCATTTTCATCCGCCAGCAGCGCCACATTGTGTGAATACCTCATGATCTGCTAAACACATGTCTTCATTCGGTTTCTTTAGCTCCTTCGCTTTTTCCAGCTCCAGTCTCCTGAGCTTCAGTTTCCTCTCCTTGTTTAACAATTTCTCATCCTTCTTCTCTTTCTTCAGACGCTCTTTCTCCTACAGCCAAGAGAAAGAATCTTTGACACCGCTGCAGACTATTGTGGAAAACACAAACTATGACCGCAATTATTGTTGAATAATCAAAAAAATGTAAGTACTACGGGAAAGAAAACAATAAAACAGTGTAGCAGAACACTGGAGCGGGAATGAGCAGAAGGGGATGTGAGCAGTCTGTGTGTTACCCACCTCTGCCTTCTTACGGGCCTCCAAAGCCTTCATGAGCATCATGTGCTGCCTGCGTCTTTCCCTCTCCTGGCAGAGCACAGACACACAGTTTCTTTTCCATTCACAGTTCCTAGCATTTTTTCTTTTAAGAGAAAAGGGGCTCATATATGCAATACACAGTATGAACACCCAAGTACATGCACAGCAGACGAAGAAACACGGATCTCGATTTGTCACAATCATCACACAATCAAAATATTGCACCGTAGTTAAAGATTTACAAACAGTTAAACCAAATGGAACACAATGATTGACAAAAAGCTACGTTGCAGGTAGTGGTGCACACACAAAGCACAAGCACAAAGTTAGAACCAGCCATTATTAATCTGAGCATGTCGGCAAGAAGGCAGACTGAAAGGTACAGGCCAAGAGGTTTAGAACTATAAGCAGTAAATATTGAGTGTTACAGGGACAAGCAAAACACAGAATTTATAACCAACTGATAAACAATGTCGTGTGAAACTATCCTGGAGATTAAACTAAATGATTATATTTTAACTCCTTGTTTACTGTTAAAACTAAACAAGTCCATCATTGCCTCTCTTACAGCTATGATATATTTCGTGAGACTAAGGATGTAAATGATCAACCAAGATAAAACATTTAAATCTCAAATGAGGAAAAACAAGAATTTTGTTTCCATTAACACAGTGGTGTAAATCACTGGCAAGAATACAAACTGTATATTGACTTTTCTCCGGTTTTAGAATGGATTAGAAAGTCCGCTCACACGCTGTAGAGTAAAATGATTTTGAGCACCTCAATTTAATCAATCCAAAACAAAAACAATGTAATGGGTAGTTGGTGTTCTGTCAGGCTATCAGAGTGCTTTGCATCCTGTTATATTTTCTGTGGAGTTAAGGCGTTTTTTGATCGTATTGGCAAGATAATGGATGTGTTTTCTCTGAGAGACAAATAGCGCAGACGTATGCAGTGCACTGTTCTGGAAAGCCATGCAGAAGGATGTAGTATGACTGCTACACTTTACGCATTGCTATGATGGCAACCATTTATCACAACACGTTCACAATATGTTGTTAGATGTACAGAAACAAACATACCCATACCATATCTAGTCTATGCCTCTCCAACTCCTGGTAGAAATAGTTGGCAAAGTTAAGAAATAGAAAATCACACAAGAAAATCAATGCAAGAAAAATCCATCCTTTGGTAAGCTCCAATAAAAATACACCCAAAAGAACCCCAAAGCGTAATTTGACTGGATATATTGTACACAAGGCTACCAAAAATTATTTAGAGACCATATTCAAGATATTCAGTTTAAACACAGTAAGAATGGCTTTGGTATAATGTGGTCGTGGATAATAATAAAATAAAAAAAACCTACCTGGTGCTTCAGAATGACAGCTTGCAGTCTTCGTATCTCCTTCTCCTTTAAGAAAAAAAATTATCAATTAGAAACTAGGTTCAAGATTTATATTTTTCACATATACATGTAAGTGAAGTATGTATAATAAAATGTTGTTACGTCAAACTATCAGGCAGTGTACAATATGAGTAGAGAAATTATAAATAGTGAAATACACAGTATATCAGAATGGGCAAAACATAAAAAATAGTACATGTGGTTAAAAGTGAAAAGTGAAGTGAACAGTGCAGATAAACTACTAAAACTAAAACATACACAACAACACAAATGTACATCATTTCCAAAGGCGGACACATATTGAACAACATCATGCTAAAGTTTCAGGCCTCTAGTTTTCATTGTTTTAAAAACACTTTTCCAATGATACATGTAAAACGCAAGGGGATGATCCAACTTCTTTTTGTCACAGTGATTAACCAAGGCAAGGTCTGTTGCACTAACAAGCAGCATAATGGAGCAAAAACATTATACTGCAGACAAGCGGGGGCAAAAGATTGGGAATAAGAGGCATGAGGGACATTTGTGGCAGCTGAACAAGGGAGCGGGCTTACTAGAGACCAGAAGTTTGTTCATCTTACTAACCTTGTTTCGCTTCTCAAACTCCAATATTTTGGCATTGGCTGCTTCTTCTTTCTTCTTTCTTTTTGCCTGTACGTGCAAAATATGTCTAAAGGTCATGCAACAGAAGCAACAGACTAATTGAAAACACATACAGTACAGTACATACACCACAGGAAAGTTTTGAATAGATAAACATTTGATTGGCGCAGCAAACTCTGATTAATGAAAATTTAATTAAGATACTTTTCTTAATTAAAACCATTAAGTGAAAATATTAAAAAGGACTAGAAACAATATCCTAAATGTATAAAATACATGTAAATCTGGTTTGTAAGATAAAAAAATTAATTAAGTGTTTTACTTAATATAGTGTATACGTATGGTTTGTGATTGCTAATGCCGTCAATGGAATATATTCCAGTGCTAAATAGAGCCAGTGGCTCACTGATAGTCACATCTAACATATTGAAATCTTGACCAATGGCATGATTATATCACCCCATTAACATTGAAAGACAAAATGGCTGCAGTTATTATGAAACACCAGCAGCAGGCAGTGAGAATAAATTAAGCAACATTTCTATCAGTAATTATAACCACAACTAAATCCTGTTAAGAGCTGCTTGCCAAGCGTGTCAACTGAAATTTGATTTATAAAAGCTAAAATACTTCACAGCTTCTATTAGTGAGAGAATGCAAAATAGGTATTTCACCTAGCCGTGGTAAACTCTGGGCCACCTCTTACTTAATGAAATACTGTTTTTTTTTTTTTTTTCCGTATTAAGCTCCATCACGGTCTGAAGAGATTTTCTTATTCAATGGCACTTTTGCAAAAAACCAATTAGGCATTAGTCACATGTACTCACTAGATGTGACTTAAAGTGGGACCACATAATTTAGGAATAGCCTTTGGTTGGGTTTTTAAAAAAATCCTATCAACAGCAGAAAGGAAGTGTTTTAGAATGTTTCTGCAATAACTTTCAGGACGAACCTCGAGAATTTGCTGTGCACGGAGTTCTTTCTCCATACGAATTTGCTGAATGCGCTTGATCTTCTCCTGGTAAAAGGATGAGGGCAAGATCAAATGAATTAACTGTTAAGTCATGCATGTTATAGAGTGGCGGGGGGAGCGGGGTGTGGGGTGAAGAAGTACAGTGGGTCTATGCAGATGAGGAAGGTGCAGCATTTAGAAGGATAGCAACTTCCTTGTAGAATTTTAAAAGCAATTCAACTGTGCTTAAAAGCCATTGCACCTTGGAGCACACAAACTCGGAATATGAACAGAGCAGCTGCAGATGGTTAGGAAGCTTTGCACGGAAAATTAAACAATGCATGCACAGGAAAGTCCTTACTTGCTGTTTAAGAATCTTCATCTGCTCCCTCTTTTTCCGCCTCTCCTCTGCAGCCATTATTGCTGGAACACACAAACAAATTAGGCTTGCACACAGCGTTACGATGCAGCGTTAGAGAAGAGTGTGACTAGAGAGTAGCTGTTTACCTTGTTGCTTCCTTGCCTCTTTGGCTGCTTGAGCCATGGCCTGCTTCTCAAGTTTCCTCATCATTTTAATCTGAGCTGCTTGTCGAGCTATTTCTGCAACATGATGAAATATGTTACTGAAATCAAAGACCCTATTAAAAATGAAAAAGTGACCCACAGATACTCTTACAATTCCCCAAATCCCTCTTAACAATCTCCAGAGAAAGTGCCAAGGGTTTTTGCAACGAGTTACTGTGTGTATGGACAATATGGCCTATTGAAGAATCAATACTGCTGCCTCCTCTAAGAGGGTTTTTATCGTGTGATTCTAGAAAGAACCTCTTACAGATTGATTTTGGAGAAAATGACACCAAAACATTCACCACTGATATTTTTGACAGTTTCAAATGGTTCTGTAGCGGTGTCGTGATATTCTGCCATGGACGTAACCATGATGTTACAAAAATGAAATCCACCACGTCTTTAAATCCTCAATCAAATCACTTTTTGTACGCTTTTGTACAGTTATGGTTACAGACGGTCTCTCCACAATAAACAATGTTAAAGGTTAATTTGACTGATAGCATTTTTTTCGCCCAGATTTTTTATAGATATTGCGATAATATTGTTATTGTGAATTATTTTGGCCATAATAATTGCGTAGTGAAAATCAGACATTGTGTCAGCTCTTCTGCTATTAACCTCTACATAGCTATTAAACTCCTTTGAAGCTGAGCTGGAAACATAATGAAGTAATCACTTTATCAACAGTTGGCCAATTATCCTTACAAAAGAAGATGCATGCAAAATAAATAAAAAAAACACTAAGTGAATACAATACACAGCCAAGAGTTGACTGTGGTTGATTTTCTCTTGACAATGTATCGCTGACAGTTTTCGAAGATGTAAACTGACCTTGAGCCTCCAGTTTGCGTAGCAGCTTTGTATCACTGACATCTGGGAAGTGATTTTCGCCAATATTAAGAGGAAGCGACTTCCACTGTCTGGCCCCGGTGCCATCCCCTATCGGCTGGCGCTCGGACCGTGTGCACCGGCTGCGCCTCCCATCCATCGCTATGATACTGGGAGCGATCTCCTCCTCCGCCAGCAAGAACCACTGTAAACCCTGGGTTATCAGACAGAGAAGTAAGACGGATTAAAACCAACAAACCAAAACAAAAAATGGCTTATCTAGTCGTTGCTTTAATTTATGGGTTTTTATGTAAAACTACTTAAAGCTACAGTGAGGCTGTGTAAGAAATAAGATGCCTCACAATGCTTGTTTTGTACGTTGCCGGCATTTAGATACCAGTTAACTATTCTTCATGCTTAAAACATATTTTGAAAAGCTTTTGTATTTAATATAAAGAACTATTTAATCAAACCGTTTCATCTCTCTTTAATCCAGAGTTTGAAAAAACAAAACACAGACGCAGGCATTGTGAACAGTGTAATTTCGTCAATTATAAATTGCAGCTTTAAGGTGGACGTGGATCACATGGCCACAATAATGGATTGAAGTTTATATGATTATTATATTATTTTACTTTTCCATCTTTGATTAAATGACAATTTCTTAATAAATTTCATCCTTCAGTGATGAAACTTAATATGAAACACAAAAAAAAAAAAAAAAGGGTAGAAACTTACCTCTGGTCCTTCTCTGGCTTCATAGAAGTCACCAACTTTAATTTTTGTACTGAAGCTGAAATTATCCCGTGAGATTTCAGTTATTCCATTCCGGACTAAGTACTGCAGACAAAAGAATAATGCATATAAATGAAAGCAGCTAATTTCAGCCATATTAACTGGTTAATCACGTCATCATTTCCCACCTGAGGTCAATTATATAATGCTATAGTGATGCAGTGAGCATGTGAATTCATTCAAGGCTTTAAATATACTTCCAATAAAAGCTACACATTGTAGATTTACCTTCATTATATCAGGATACTGACGCAGCTTCTTCCCACATGGAGCAAAGTAAGCCACCTCTCCTTGTAGACGACCTGCCACAGTCCTGATTCGGGTCTCTCTCTGCCACCTGAGGAACAAAGAAATTGCTATAATAATACATACAAGGCATGTCATAACCTCTGTGCAGCTGTATTCATTTCTCATTAATATATATTTTACAAGCCGATTGTTTTTCTCATATAAGTTCCCTGCAGTCTAATAATATTGTTCTAGTGTCAATGTTGTCACAACAGCAAGCAAACAAGGAGATAAACTATGTAAATGATGCCTGTACAGCTGTGTAGTCTGTGGCCTTGTCGTCCTCTGACCCTTCCAGTAATAACACTCCTAAATGGCCATGCGCCAAGTCGGGCTACCCCTCAGTTCCTATGAGCTCCGCTGGAGAGCAGCCATGGCTTACACACAAGACATGTAGGCTGTTATCCCACGCAGAGCAGGGTCTGATATACAGTCTTATGGCCTCTGTTTCCTGTGAACCTGCTGATGAAAAACATCCCTAGAAGATGAAAGGCGCTCTGATCCAAGGCTGCAGAATTTGTGGGCAGGGAGCTGCTAATGTTGCATGTCTGTGTTGAGGCTGGATGCAATTAACCCATTGATGCTGAAGTGCTGGGCCTCATTTCATTTCCTGCCTACTGTTCAAGACTGGGCTTTTTTTTTGTGGTCTACTCCTACTTAGCTCTTGATGAAGACGTCTCCATTCTCAAATGAGGAACTCTAGATGTGATTTTTACACTTACATTTACAGTATTTACCCCCATGTTAACACTGAACGTTTCTTTATAAATATAAAGTTTCTAAAACACAATTCATTGCCTGTTGTATGTGGCTAACCCCGAGATATAATAATATTTGCAGTGGGTGATCACGTGTCTAAGGCTGCTCCATAAAGTTAAGATGACTGCAGGTAACCTTTTAGGAAAGGTCACACGTCAGCCTTCAGTGAGCTGACATTTTACTAACACCAATTGCATAAACACAAACAATGCAGGAAGTAAAACAAGGACAAATGGAACCTGGTCAAACAGTCAAACCTTTATGGGTTTCTTTTAATATGAAGTGCATGCACAATCTCTCACCCAAACTCAAGAGGCAACCGCAGAACTCTCTCATCCGTTACTCTCCTCTTCTTTCCTGATCCTAGAAAACAGGAGAAATGACTCAGCGCTTTTCGCACCTCCAGGGGGATGTGAGCAAATCCACAAACCTGCCAAGTTTACAGATATATCCACTACACAAAATAAGGAGGGGGGCATATTATTGCAAATATAAAACCTCAAACAAAAAAGGTTTAGACCCTGTTAGACGTCAATTTACTGTGGATAGTACTTTTATATATTAAATAGCAAACTTAAATCACCATACAGGTCAGTGGAATTTCTACAACATAGGTAAGCTAAGGGTCAGCAACAACCTTATATGCATGGACATCAACATCACATATTAGACAAAGACACATAAGAGAAGTGCAAACAGGAACAGAGCTTGTACAGCAACAAGCCTAAACCCCTGCAATGACAGTTAAGGGGTTGTTGTATTGGTTGTGTAAAATACACAGTTACATTTCTTATTTTATAAATGTAAAAGTTTATAAATGTTTCATTAAGAGCATCAAGAGCAATTCACTGCATATCACTGTGACAGGATTCTTCTATAACTGCTAATAAATGGAAAAAGATTACTTTTCCATTATGGCAAGTCAGAATCCGTCTCCGTTAGTGCCATAATATGCTCCGTGACTCATCCAGTATCAGATGTGTAAAGCATGTGCCTGGGTTATTAAAGCAAAAGCTGCTGGGGACCATCAAAACAATGACGCAATTTCTTCCAGAGAGCTAATTTTAACCTATGGAACTATTGAGAGATACATGTTTTCATACAGGAAAAATAGGCATATTTGTTTTCCACTGATAGGTCATATAGTCTGTATCAGCAAAGTGAGTGGAGGAAAAATAAATACCATGCTGACTTTACTCATGATCCTACGTTGTTATCGGAGTGAGTAACACTTTCCTGAAGCCTGAATCACTACTTTAAAGTATCTTATTAAATTGTAAATTGAAGTGTGTGGTAGCAGGCTGTGGATGTATTTGGTTTTTAAGAAAACACAGATTTGTTACCTGGCAGTGTGGCATACATGTAGGATGGCGATAGGGTGCTATGGTTACTCAATGCCCCTGAGCTGGTCACTGTGGTGGAGGCGGGTAGGCTACTAGGTAAACTAGGAGGCTGGAGGATTTGCAGGTTAAGTAGGGAGCAGTTGGCAGAGAGGTTCGAGGAGGACTTGTGAGACGACAAGGACGCTTTAGCGAGTTTCAGGGGAGTCCTTTCTGCATCGCTGTCTGTCTCACAGCGCTCCTTCACATCATCCTCAGAGCCATCAGAGTCGCTATCCAGATTGCTCTCCGACTCTGCAGGGATCCCAGCGTGACACAGGTAAACAAAGAGAGGGCAAAATGATATCCTCATTAGCATTCTTCTCACAACCAAACCTCATCTAATCTACCACATCTTATATCTGCAAAAACATGTCGTCAGTGGCATTAGTTTATTCAATCAAAGAAAGGTCTGTTTAATCTAACCTGACAGGCTACTGCCAGAATCTTCATCCTCAATATCATCTTTATCGTCTTCATCATCGTCATCAAAGTCATCTTCTAATGAGTCGTCGGAGTCCCTGCTGCTGTGGATATCAGACTCACTGCCTCTGACCAAGTCTGCAGGTGGACAGGATGTGTTGGTTTTAGAGAGGCTCTTTCCTGCACGCAGAAACTTGGGGGTGTTAGTTTCCCTCTCTCTGTGAGCGACACCTGATGAAGCTGAAGATTTAAGTGGGGAATCAGAGCTGCCCGAGCTGCCAGTGCTCAGGTTGAGGGGCATGGGATAGGAAGGGCTGGTGGCTACTAGGAGAGGTTTGCTACTCGGGGTGCTGCTCTGGCTGCGGGGTTTAGTGATGAGGGCCAAGGGGGCTTCCTGCACTGCACTGTGGATCATTCCACTAAGGTGGTGGCTCAGGAACAGATTGGTGTCATTACTGTGTGGGAGAGACAGTAAGTGACTGCTCAATGTATCTGACGAATGTTTATGTTGAGTCAGCAAAGATGAAGAGGATGCAGAATTTCTTTGAATTTTATAGCATTTCTGGTTCTTGGGTTGCAGAGAGAAAGCTTGCTTCACGGAGTCCTTGGAGTAGAGGGGCTTCATGAGTAAAAATAAAAAAGAAAGGGAAACAAAAGGGAAAGAAATAGGAAGTAATTACACAAACTGTCACTCACATTACATTACTGTGGGCTGTGAATGAAGACATTTAAGGTGCAATAAGAGGCAGGGACAATGAAGAGCAGGCTCAAGCCTGTCAACTACAGTAAAGACAAAAAGGCTGCTGTGGAAAATGTTTTCAAATTGTTTGGCTTGGTGCCATTGTGCGACTCTAGCTGTCATCTTGTATTTGTTGCTATTGTCATAATCAATCAAAAAGCCTGTATTTAATGTACCACCATCATATGAATTAAACCCCTCTTGTTACAGACTGCTACATTTTCCATCTTTTACAAAATAATGACAATAACAGAGTCCTTTAAAAAGAGACAGATTTCTCCTCTCCTGATAACAAACATCCCAAAGCGTAACAGAGCTAATTGCTTGTCAATTTTGTGAAGTATTCCCAATAGAGCTAAATGCATTGTCACTTCTCGTCATGTAGCGGTCAGACAACATGCAGTTTAATAAAAGGCCTTATTTTATTACAGTAAATTGTTATTTTGTACCTTAGGCAGGATTCAGAAAAAAAAAAAAATCTGTGGCTTCAATGCAGCACTGTGAAAAACAAATGAAACTCACCTGTTTTAATTTAAAACTGTGTGACGATCTTACATCCAGGAGGTTTCCATTGGTCTCATTAGTGCCATCAACCAGCTGGGTGTGCTTAAGAGAGGGCATCAGGAATCTGGCTTTATGTGGAGGCTTTTGTGAGGACAACAGAGTTGGTGGTCTGGGTAAAGAAGAGAGGGAGAGAGGCTTGGGTGAGACACACAGAGACAGGGGCTTCGCCAGGGAACTGAGAGCATGAGGTTTGGGGGAGGAGGAGACAGAGCTATGCTTCGGTGAGGAGGAATGAAAGAAGTTCTTTGGTGAGGTGGAAGGATGGAAGTTAGAGAAGGAGATGGGGTTGGGTGAGGACCTGGAGGGTAGAGGGGAGGCCTCCCTGTGGGACGGTGCCAGAGGACTGTTGCTGGCTGGCAACCCTGTGGCCTGAATGACACTGATGTGCTGCTGGCCTTCCTCCTCCGCAGTCCTGGAGCTCTGGAGGAACAGCGCTGCAGACTGTGACAGGCCAGCGGGATGGGAGGAGGACTGCAGGCGGTACGGGGAAGTCAAAGGAACAGTGTCACGATGTCTGTCTAGAGTTGTGTTTCCATCAGCCGAGCAAGGTCTCTTCTTTTTACCCTCAGAAATGTTCTGTGTCAGCCGCTGAGTAGGAGGAAGAGGAAAAGACAGCATGTCATGTCAGCTTCTACTGAGAGAGCCTCACAGTGGCAGCTCTGTCAGCTAGCACATACATTCAGTTTGCCACCCACCACATTGGCTGCTTCTAACAATCCAACTCACATTTACTGAACAGAGAGCAAATTGGTCAGACACAAAACCTTACAAAATAACTTATTTTAGCAGACATTTTCTGAAAAGAAATAAATTTAAAAAAAAGGAAAATCTTTGTCAAGCTTTTAAAAATGTTATTGTAAAAAAAAAAAAAAAAAAAAAAAAAAAAAAAAAGGTTACTTACCTTGACTTTCCTTTTCACTCGGCTGTCTTTTTCTGAATTAGAGTCCTCACTTTCAATGCTCTGGTCATCCTCATCTTCATCATTGTCCTCCTCTTCCTCCATGTCATCGGGATCACTGCTGCTCTCCTCACCATCGCTGGAGGAGCTATCTGACAATGATCCCGATTGGCTGCCACTCATGCTGGAGGTCTCTAGTGGTCTTTTGTTCGGTGTCTAAATAATAATGAAAGTCCACATTTTTAAATCAAGTAAAACGGGAGAAAAGGATGCAGGAACAACAGAAGTGAACAATAGAACAGTGAAGTGAGTTTTCATACAACGTATTGTACTCAAGTGCTTGAGCAAAACCAGTATTTACCTTTTCTTTTGTTTTCTGGGTGATCGTCTTGTGCAGTTGGCCCAGGTTCTGGCTGCTTTTTTGACTCAGACTACTGTTGGCTTTAGTTTTTCCCGTGTTTCCCTTTGTTGGAAAGGAACTGTTCACAGCAGAGTTCCCAGTAGGAGAAGAAGCACTCCTGCCATTCACTGTTCCATTCACGCCTACAGAAACTGGCATTGTGCATTTTGTTTAGATGGATACTCATGAGAACAAACAAAATAAACATATTACGAGGACAATAAGACTCATATTGTTAACAATAGTAGTTCAATATGTTTATGGAATCATTATTTTCTAGCCTCTGTGCATTGCTTTAAACTACCATGTATGACCTTAGGCAGGAGCTGGCTCTTTTTTTACCTGAGGTACGTGACTGCAAGTGAATGGGATCGTGGCTTTTCAAGTGTGATGCAAATACAGGATGCAGACCCAGAAGAGGAGGGAAGAAGGCTGCTGCTCCTCTGGGATGTGCTTCAGATGGCCGCCACCAGTCTGGAGTGGGGGAGCGAGACACTGTACATAGTTAGGCACAAATAGCCACTTTATCTAGATATGCAGAGAATCCAATCTGCCAACATGTTATAAGAGCATGTTTTATCCAACCTGTCAAAAGCACCAATTACTCAGTTCAAAATATAGTTTTGTGTTGATAACAAGTGCATTCCACTGACTGATTTCATCCCTTTATATTAGGAGATGGAAAAGTTGAAGCAGAGGTCATCTGGTAGAATAGCTGCAAAGATTCACATCATCCACTAGATATGTCACAGCTGCAACCGTTTCTCAAGAGCAGCATTCTTCTGAAACACCATCTGCTTTCTAAAACCTCCATTTACTTTGTGCCGAGTGTCATGATATCACTTAAAAAGCATGCAATCGGATACCATTGAAAATTTATTTTATTATTTTTTACTTAAATGCATGTATGTCACAAATTTTAGTGGGAAGAACAAAAAGGGATGAGAAAATAATGTAAAGCTATATTTCTGTTGCTGTGAAGTTTTACATTTCACCTCCCTATTAGAAAATAGGATGACAACATAACGTAAAGCTTACTGTTGCACGGTTGAAGATGGTTGCATTTCATGGACAAGGCTTATACATAAAGATGTACAGTACTCTATACAGTAGTCCTTACAAAAGATAAAGACGTAATCCAGGAAGAAAATAATTACCATGACAGACTTGAAAACAATTAACTTTACCATGAAGCAAAATGTCCTCTTCACCGACATTAATAATAATAAAAAATAACAAACTTTGCATTTCCTACCTGGAAATGTACCAAACTGGGAGTGAGCAGCCAAGGCAGACAAACCCAGGCTTCCGAGGCCTCCAAACTCAGAGCGGCCTGATCCTGACGTGTAGAGTCCAAACGCTGGATGGCCGACCAAAGGAAAACCATTGGAGCTGCCAGACATATTTAAACGTTCATCCCCGGCTACCTGGAGCAGATGGCCTGGAGAACAAAAGGACACAGGTCAAAGAATGCTTCCAATATAATCTATTGATTTACATAGTCACTTTTCCAGTAATCTCGCTATCTGGAAAGACCATAAATATCCGAAGAGTGGATCCGAATCATGAGGCGGATACACAAATCATTTTCACTTTCGTTAACATTTTGATATAGGACATTTGGCCTTGGCGATGCTCTCCGAGTGTCTTTCTAGTTCTTTAAGAGTCTGCTAAGGTTTTTGCCTTGGCTTTATATGATGTACTCCTGCTGTACTGGAACTGTGAAATCTTTCACAACTTCTTTAAAATAACCAGGTCATGCCTTTTCTCAGATGACAATATGGAATCAGACATTTGTTCTTACTGGTTTAAATTCACTAGGAGGTGCTGCATAAACATGTTTCTTAGATACACACTCGCCTAGTTAAAGCCATTATAATGCTTTTAAGAGTATGAAAGCTTGAGTATAATCCTATTCAAAGGAGTGTTAGCGCCGCTGGTTGTGTGGCATCTTTCTTCTACTTCCCACAGGGGATAAGAAATCTCTTAAAAGAACTCAATTCACTTGATAATCATAAGAGCGATGTGACTACAGAGGTGCCAATGTGCTTTCAGCATTTTGTGTTCAGTTCAAAATAAATTATCTGGGAAATTTCTGTGCACGTTTGGTGTGGGGGTCTGAAAATTAATAATTTATGAGAACGTCTCTAATGTGTTCTTCATTGTGATAGCACGAGCAAAAAAAAAAAAAAAAAAAGAAACTACTTTTTGGGGCATCTTATCATGAAGGAAAAAAAAAAAAATCACAAACCACGGTATGTAAATTTGCACATTATTTTGTGGTCAGGGGTAATCTGACAGTTTATGCATCACCGCTTCTCTATGCTTAATGGCTTTGACCACAATTAGTATTCAGAGAAAACAAGAGGATGTTGGCGCCTGCATGCACACTGTGAGGCTGACAGACATGTCAAATCACGCAGGATAAACTGGAGCTAAAGGTTGTCAAAAGACATTCACAAGGGTGTACAAAGCTTTTTAATTGTGGGCATTCATTAATTCAACAGCCTTTCCATTCCTATCAAAATTGTCTGTAACATGTTAAGACTGGGAGAAGGTGACTTAAGCCCCCCTTTTGTTGCACAATTTGTTTCCACAAAATCAAGATGGACGTATCCTCCAAATAGATTTGCCTCTTCTTAATTTTTTTCCTCTCAAAACTATGTGTTGGAAGTGTAGTTATAAAGTGCATACTGATTTTAAAGTAAGTCGGAATGGTGCATTCATTTACATGTATTAATAGCTTGTGAATTTAAGGCTATTTTGTGGATGACTATTAATGCCGTTTGAAGCGCTGCACAGTCGAAATTAAATTATCAACCTTCTCCAAAATTAAGGCAGAATGATAAAATATATTGACTTAACACTTCAACACAATTAACGTAGTGTGTGCGCGTGTGTGTGTACGTACCACAGGTGGTGAGAGGGGAGCTGCCCGCAGGGCTGGGGGCCGGGCTAAACTTTGCGGAGGGTGTCTGGGGTGGAGCAGGGGAGGAGCTGGCTGAAGAGGAGGCCATGTGAAGGGAGGACGGGGCTGATGATGGGGAGGCCAGCCGCTCTCCAAACTCCATATCTGTCAAACACAATCTAGTTAACACTTAGAGAAGAAAAGAAGGGGAGGGAAAAAAACCCACTCCAGCCACACACCCCACTGAGACTTAGTTTCTCTCTGACACGCATCTGAATTACCATCAAAACAATACTGGATTTCAACCGCTGACGTCTCAATGTGTACGACTCCTTTGTGAAAGCAACATGTTGGCTGATCATTCAGTGGTGATGGTACGATTAGTGCCAAAATTATTTGTCGACTAATCAATTAACAGAATTTTTTTTTTTTTCATTTATTCATCAAGCAAACACGCCTAACATTTGCTGCCTTGAGCTTCTTAAATGTTACGATGTGCTGCTTTTCTCTGTTTAATAGAAATTGAAGAAGTCACTGAGGCCTGAGGGAAAATATGAGGTCTTTTTAACTGTTTTCAGACATTTTATTGCGTAAATGGTCAATCAATTAATTGTACAATAAAAGAATCAACAATGATCTTTAGTTGTAGCCGTAGATATAATAATACTGTGTAATTATTTTTACAAAACTCTGATGTCTAAATCAATGACTGATTTCAAGTACATTTCAATTAAAACACTAATAATTAATCTTGGAGGGTTTTTTTGTACACATTTAAAGAGTGTAACATAAACGTAACATTTAACAGTGGAACACAAATCATTGCAGTGATTATCAACATGATGATTTCATATGTGATTCTGCATTCAGTTGCCCTAATATTCAGAAATATATAGTACAGAGTGATTGACACATGCATACACACAATTAAGTTGAAACAACCACATGCACAGACTCAAACACCGACACACACCAAACAGTACAGTGCACAAGGTGCTGGTGACAACTTGGTCGTATCAAAGAGCTTCACAGCTCTTTCATGTAAAACTGTCTAATGAAGCAGTGAGCCAATCTTCAGTCTCTCAGGAACACATTTTCATTTATCCTTCCACAATCTTTACATCAAGTCTATACTGATGAATAAACAAGAGCTGTAATCACAGTCTGCGCCATTTTCTCTGATGACTCTCAGACCACTGTTGTTCTGTCCATCGTCAAAATCATGGCACAGCGAGAGTACTACTGTGCTCTTTAATCAGCCCCACATTTCCTGGATTTTCCATTATTTATGCCACTTCACATCCCCCTGATCACAAAAGCCCACATCTGAAATCCTCTTTAACCCACATTTCTAGATTGTGTTGTACAGCCTGCCTTTGTTATAGTATTGTACATTACACCAACAATTTCTAGATCTCCCTGGTGATTCTCCTCTGCACAAGAAAACAGGAGCAGCTGATTAATTTGAGGAGACAAAGCTACCCTCTGAATATCAAGTATCATCCCTCACCAGGAACAGCCCTGATGAGACGTAAATGACATGAAAGCTGCAGCCATGCTTCATTGGAGAGGCCACTGTTTCCTGCCGTAGTGCGAGTGGGAGTTTTTGCAGAACAAAGAACGAAGGTGCTTTAATATTTATAAGGCAACATTAAAAAAGAAAAAGAAAAAACATTTGGTTTCATTGTGACCTTGCTACATCACACTTCACCTGTCATTCAAAGTTGTCCAGTATGCTAATGCAAATCAAAAACCTTTTCTGTGCATCAATTATGAGTTTGTACAAATTATATTGAATATTTAACAGCGAATATTTGCAAAGGATTAAAAAGGTAAAATGTGTCACTAATACGTATGCACACTAAATGTTAGGCCCTGGTGTAAATGTACTTCTTCATGCTGCAAAAAATATCTCTGGTATCTACTGCAAACAAATAAAAAATATTAGCAAAAAGCAAAACTGCTCTGAAGGTGAAAGACATTTACAAAACCCAACCTGACTTCAGTACTAGAAATGAAAATGGGTTTAACAAGCAAATAAGCTTGAATTTATAGGCAATGAACATAAAACCACAGGAGGCAGCGAGTATAGTATTCTGGGTGTTTTATAATCTACATAAACATTTTTAAATGAATTTGATGTACGTACACCATCTCGAGCTAATGAAAGCATGTGAGGTGAAAGATTAACAGTGCAGACATCCCGAACAGCAGGATGCAGGTCCTATGTAGGCACGTACGTATATGCTAATACCATAGGCTAATACACCAGAGACTATTCACAGAACAAATGACTCTGATTGAATCAAAGTCATGTTCACATACAGTATGTATATGCAATATGCAAACAGGAGACACATTTCAAGCACAGGGAAACCAATCAAACTCTCAGGATCAAACACACGCTAGCTCCCTGGATGTGAAGAGGCAAAACCAACCAACTAATCCGACATGTTGCCTTGGATACAAAAATGGCTGAACAGAATTCATACATTTAGCCTCAATGAAAATTAAGTGCAAATTTCTATTTGGGTCTTTTATAAAAAAAAAAATTAAAAAAAAGGCCAGCACTCTTTATTTTATTTATGTCCCCGTGCTGAAGTGGCTTTTATTGTCAAATGTCTCATATTCTTAAAGCTTTCAGGAAGTTGTTCAGTGTTTGATTATCTTAAATGAATAGTTTGACATTCTGGAAAATATGATTAGCTCATAAGGGCTTTAGCTAACAATTACTATATATTTTTTTAATCTGTTAATCTGCAATTTATTTAGTCAATTAATGGTTTGGTTGATTTATAATTTCATCTATTTATCATTGCAGACCTACTTATCATAAAGAATAGAAACAGGGGACAACAGCTAGCCTGGCTCTGTCACAAGGCAACAAAATGTGCCTCCTAGCATGCACAATGAGTCCAACCGAAAGCAACATGTTTTTGTTCTTTTGCTTCGGTATTTGGACGGCTTAAACAAACAAGACATCAAGTGTTAATGAATGAGCTTTAGAGATTCTGGGAAGGCAGATTTGTTTTACGTTTGGACAGAGCCGGGCTAGCTGTTTCCATAGAGACTTTCTCATAATGAAAACTGATCCATGTTCTGTGTGTGCATTTACTCTCTCCAGTTGTGCATGTGTGTGTGTGATGGAGCTGTGGATGTTTCACCACACCGTGTTGTTATGTTTTTGGTGCACGTAACTTAAGCATTTGTTTTCTGTTGTGTGTTCCTCCTTGTCCACGTTATCTTCTCACAAAATAACAGATGGCTGATGCTAACATTGATAATCCAGTAACAGAGTCATCAGCATGGATCAGCAGTATTCGGACTGCAAACACACTGTCTTTTCAGCTAATGGATGGTACAAGCAAGAGAAAGAGGTAGTGTATCAGAGTGTCTTGACACTGTTCTAAGATAGAAAGCTGCATCACTCAAATGCCCTCTATCAGTTCTCTGACAATCTGTGATAAAAATGAAGTGACGGAAATTTTTTGAAACAAATATGTCAAGTTCTCACTATAATTGCCATGCATGCCTGGTGGCCAATAATTAGCGTCATCACAATGTTAAATCCACCTCTTCAGACATTAACATCTCTTTGATTAATTATATACATTGTTGCTTTGACACCAGCTGCAGTCTCCCAAACCTCACAAATCCCTGCTGGTGTCCATCATTTCCACTAAACACGATTAATTCCTTCTGCTACTATGGAAAAAATAGCAGCGCCACTCACTGTTTGGCCTCAGTGATTTTCAAGATGGAAGGAAATAAAGGGATGTAAAAAGCAGAGACTGAAACCTTCCCAGTGGTTGACATGAGTAAAGCAAATTTAAAAAGAGCCGTTCACCCACTTGCCATTCTCTCTTTGAGGTCACCCAGCAGGCCAGATTAAATGAAGTCAATTATTTGTGAAGGTTTTCTTCCCCCCCATTTTTGTGTACACACACAAGATGTGCAGGATGAGAGCTCACTGTGGGGCAGGCTTTTACGGTCAAAGAATGACAGAAAGTGGAGTGTGTGGGGTGGCTGTGGCCACAGTAGGTGCATGACAAGACCAATGGTACACCCACAGTTCAGCTGGAGTATCATGCTCATAGATGTTATGCTCCTATGAATTTCCATCAGTTCTTCATTCTGCCCAGGTCTTCTGATGACAAGTTATTGTTCCTGGCCCTGACTCCTACTCTACCTGGGAAGTGATGAAGTGTGCCGTCTAAGGAAGGGCGCTGCAGACTGACCTGCATCAGGGGCAAAACTACAGTAACACACAGCATTACTCATAGAGAAGGCAGAAGAGGGGTTTTGAAGGCGAAATAATGCCTTCTATGTTTGATGATGATGCTGTGAGGGGATTTCTGTACCTTGGAAAAAAAATGTTTCTTTGTTTCCATGGAAGTATATTTAGATGGAAACAAACACACGTTATGCAATGAGGTCAAAGGAAGTGGTTATTTAATAAGGTGACACTACAATGTGTACAATGAGGGCACATTTAAGATAATTATTGCATACAATCCAATGTACCTTCTGCTATTATGTCTACATCAGTCGCAAAGCAACTGTCAAATTACACTACACAATGTGAAAATGCCTGTTGTAAACTGAATATTTTCTACAGATACAGGAGAAGCACACTGCCTTTTCAATTGATGGTCTTCAAGAACACTAAGTATGCTGTCATGGGAGCTGTGCAGAGTGATTAAAAAGGAAAACATGACATTGCTAAACAATCAATACTCTGCATCAAGGGCTGATTTACCATTCATCTCAGGTTTGCTCTTTGCAGCGAGGACCCCTTTTTTATGAGCATGCTGGGAGAAAAAAGAAACCATGTGCTTTCCAGAAGTTGTGTTCATGAGAGCGTGCAAGGATGGCTGTCATCAAGGATGGAAAAGTTCAGATGAAGCAGGTTGTAAATAAGGAATCCATGGAGCCACTGATCTACTGACTATTACTGTTGGGTGGTAGATGGCAGAGCAGTGTTGGTTACACTGGAGAGCCTATGCTCTGTGACACTGATACAGTCCCACTGTCACTACATGTGATCCATAGCAAAGCCTGCCCTGGTGTAACTAAACACCTCCAAACACTATCTATTCACTGATTTTCCTGTCTCAGCCACAGTCTTTTATGCATCAGTGTAATCACATCTTTGACCTCATATGCAAGAACGCACACGTGCTGCGAGCCCAGCAAAGAGACCCACCTGCGCTCATACTGCCAGGATAATAATCCAGTTTGGCTCTTGAGAATTACCAGCAAAATACAAAGCGTAGGCATTCTGTTATCATCATTCCTTGGGGCTCATCCATCTTTTAGGGAGACCTTCACGCCAAAAAACGAATTTCTGTTTGCATCGACCGCTTCAAACAAGTATTGAATGCTACCACGAATATAGTGAGTGGAAAGGCTGGTAGTTAAGCAGGCAAATGGACTCTGATGAATGAGGTGAGGCCTCAGTATGACAAATGTTTCAAGAAATGCATTTGTCCTTCACAGTAGTGTTGGCACAGTTTGCAGTTTGCATGTGGATCATTTTCATGAGGAGTGATCTGGGGGTGGGAGTCCCACATGTTCTGCACAGACTGACATCCATCATGAACACATTCCTAGAGCTCCTGCCTACTGCTGCCCCATCAGCAGCAAGCATTAGCCATAAATTGTGTAGCTCAGCCTCCAGTTTTTAATTAGACACATACAGAGAAGAAGAAGGAGAGGGGGTAGAGAGAGAGAGAGAAAAAGGACAAGTAATTTCATGCATATCCCAATCAGCTGCTATTAATCTGTTGTTGTTGGCTTAGAAAATGCAGGTGGTACAGGGAGAATGGAATCCCCTGGATGTCATTTTCATTGTTAATGCGTTCCCAGAGCAGTATATTTTCCAATAGAATGCTACACTCAATATACATGGCATAAATAATATAAATAAACCATTAACTGACTGCTATAGTATACCTGTTCATGTCTTAATATGCAGCCAGTCCCCTTGTATTTGCAGTGTTTTACAGAAGGGAGGATGTGGAAAGGCAAGCAAACACTCGTTACAGATAATCACATGTACACCATATTATCACTACACATTACAACTTCCCACTACACCCTCCTTGTTTACTCCTGCATCATTTGTTCACCATTATTCGCTGAAGGCATCATTATAATGAGTTTCTGATGAAGAAAAGTGAGGAAAAAATTGCTCACTGGGGCATAAAATGGAGATACTAAATGTGTAACTATGTGAAGTTTTTGCCCTAAAAAGATGAAGTCCACGACGAGGTTCTATTGTTTAAAAAATAGAGCTACTTCTAGGGATTTTTTGCACACTTTGCATAACATAGATTAGACATACAGTAATGTATTGGAGAGGCAAAACGTGTTGTTTTGCCTTTTGGTGGGAACATTATGCACATACAGAATCTGACTTTAAAATATAACAACAAGAGAAAGCTAAATGTTTTAAAATCAGTTTCCTTTCCCACTTATTGTTATTAGATGACTGTAAACATTTGCCATGTCAAACATATTGACATGCCAATGATAAGAAAAGTATAAAAGTTATGTGTGTTTACTTAGTCCACACCTGTATTTGTTAAAATACTTTAGGCACAAACAGTGCTCAAGTGATCATGTGTATGATTTCAAAAAAAATTAAGAAACATTGTTTGCATCACTCTACCTTCCACTCAACTTTAATTACTCACAGAAAGCAAGGTGTGTGACTCAAAAGCAGATGAATATCTCAGTTTATTATTATTGGGTTGTGAAAGGTGTGCATTTGCATGTAAACAGGAACACAGCTTAAATATAAATCAGGTACAATCATCTGACAGGAAGCATAGCTACAAATTAACCATGAAAGTAGGATGCAAATGTTATCTGACATTCTGCATAGCTAAATAACACGCAGCAGAGCAAAGGACACCTTCTACTATTTTTAGATTCAACTGTAAAAGAAGACAAAGACATCCTTGTGACATTATGATTATTGCTTATTTTCTTGTTAGACTAACAGCCGTCAAGAGGCCATTTGGTTGATTATGCTACAGAACTACAATGTCAAAAAATCTGCCTGTAGCACGTTATCAATCAAGCATCTGTTTGTTGTCTGTAGGTGGAAGGTGGGGTGGTTAAATCTGATGGTGTGATTCTGACTGCGTATCACGCCAGAGACAGTGAAGATATAAAGTCCAAGGTTCTGTCAGTCTTTAGGCTTGACACTGAAATTCCAATAACACTCTCATGCTTTAGATGATCAAAACAAGAAAAATGTACAGGAGAACATGGGGCCTAACAGGGCTTTTAACCCATTTCTCTCCACTGTCAATGTCCAAGATGAAATAAAAGGCAGCCAGGATCAAGGTAAACATAGCTATCACAGCTCTTTCATTCCAGGCTCCTCTCTTTCACTCTCCAAAGAGCACAACATAAATCACATGGCAACCATAATGGGAAGTGGGACTGCGGTGTGCCAAATGAAGCAATAAAACAGATCCCGAGTGTCCCTTTCAAAGCATTAGTCACACAGTGTCCATATGTCCACTGCTTTATTGAAGCAGGCGATGCTGGTTACATTGAAACAAACACCTGTGCACACGCTGAATGTCCTAAATGAAGGTCAATGATAAAGAAAAAGTGAGATAAACAGGAATTGTAACATCATAATTTGGCACTGCACCCTTACAGCTAGATAATGTCAGGCGAGCAAAAGGAGAACACAATTTTCAATAGTTGGACTCTTGCGTCAACCTTCTAATGGAGATGCAGGAGAACAGACATATCACATCTCAGTCACTTTGATATGGGGAACCATGGGACTATACTCCCATAGCAGATTTTTGGAACACAAAGATACAAGAAGGGCCCTCAACAGTCCAGACGGGACGGAGCAGGCATGATTAGGACAACACGGAGTAACATGATACACTGACAGAAGCGGTAGACTGTCTAGCTCTGTAGTGAGTTGCTCAGCTTTGCCTGCAGTATTTTTGCTTGATACCAGTAAGAGTGGCCAGGGATTATTTCAACAATCTGCAAGTGTGTTGTGAGTTGCTGAGCTAAGCATTAGAAAAAGAAAAAAAATTACTTTTTTTGCAGGACACACCAGGCTTATATATTATTCAGCTTTGCTGTATGTCAATTAAACCCTCAGAATATCATTAGCAGTGTATATGGCAGTGATATAACTATAGCCTGTAGAAAAAAGGGAAAGGAACTGAATAAATTAAAAATGGTGTATTTTATATGTTACAACTGTAGACAAGCTGTCACCGGCTGACAGGTCTCCCAGGCATTTGGAAGTCATTCACTATGAACTAGAAACAATGAATTCCTCAAGGTGCACAATGCAACACAACAAATTCTCCATTTTGATTTTTTTTTTTTTTTTTGATTCAGTTCCATTTTAGACACATAATTTACTTTGAAACCAATATACTGAATAAAGGAGACATCAGTGTGTATATTTTAGAAATCCACTAAGTATTGTTTTACATTTTGATTTTACTCGAGGTAGATTCTAGAATGTTTCCTTTATTGCTAAAACTGAAGATGATCAATCATTTGTCGCAACCACAAGCAAAACCAGTCCAACAACAGTGGCTTTGAATGAGTCACTAGGACTTAAGCAAATGAAGAAAAGCTGAAAGTTTAATTTAGCTCAGTCAAAAGGAATTACTAGTTTTGTTTTCCCCAAAATGTACAGTAAAATGAAACTACTAACGCAGTGGAATTGCAAAAAACTTGCTTGCTTCCTTGTGATGAAGCCTGCTGCTACATTTCCCATTACAGCAACCTTACACTTGACATAACAAACAGAAAAGGAGAACAATCAAAGAAAATAACTGTATTATGTACTATAGTTCACATTTGTAGCCTTTTAACCATTTGCCCCACTGGGGACAAATAAAGTAATTGATTGATTGATTGAATAATTACATGAATAATGACATTTGAGTTGAGCCAAATGAACATTTTTTTTTTGCCTTTGCGGCACATTTTAGGCTATATGATTGTGATGTAGGTTCAAACATATTTACCCACTTTCACACATGCACTTCATTCCATAATGTTCTGGCAATTCTACAGCACAGAAGCTGCACAAGAGCCACAGACTGAACAATTTGGCACACAGACAGTCCCTGTTGACACTGTGCTTGTTAATCATTGAATCAAAGGTTATCAGAAACTGTGTCAAAGGCAAATATCTAACAGTGTTGCCATCAAGAGTTATTTGTTCTTGGCACAAGGATGCAGCAACTTTGTTTTACATTATCATTTTAGGAGAGTAATAGGTGAAGGTTATATAATGAAATGGGTCAATTCATGTTTTTTGGAATATGCTAATTCTTATGGGATAAAACGAGGGACAATGGCTTTGAGATGACGAAGAAGAAAAAAAAAAAAAGGGGGCTCAAAAACACCTGAAATTCTTTGGAGATTTAATACTAAGCGCACGGTACATGCAGCTGTGGCTTCAATAGATGTGGGAGAGTCACTTGGGATACTCATCAGACTATTTTTATTTTGATGAATGTGCGGGGAAAATAACTAATTTCCTGTCTGCCTCTGAGCCATCTTCACAAAAAAAAAAAGACCTTCTTCTCTGCCGCTAAATGAATATTTCCATCACCTGCTGCCTGCACTACTTCAGACACTGTGAACTCTACAGTGACATCGAGCGCTAACAATGACTATAAAAAAGGTACTGAACACCACTGACCACTTAAAGTCACCGTGATAATAATAGGACAGCTTAATAGACGTAAAATATTATTATACCAGAGACCACTATGGCTACAACCACAGCCACAGACGTTGGACTACCAAGGCTTTGTTTCTAAAAACAACAGATGTTTTTTTTCTTGGGGCTTCCATGACATTTGCAGACCTCTCACCACTAACCTTGTGTATGGAAATGACCTAGACTGCCACATAAACACACAATAGTGTCTGACCGACATTTTTGAGGCTGATATGTATAGAGTTTAATACAATTAGATGATATGCAACTTTTCTAGGGAATTGGGGAACTTTTAATGCATGTTGACCACAGGACTATTTCCAGTTGTATTTTGTAGGCTATAGTTCCTGCTCCAAAAAAGTCCCTGCTATTAAGCAAGGGATTGCTAATACAGGACAGGAGCTATAAGGGTTAAGTTAAATTAAAATGACACTGTGGTTAGTACAACTATTAGGACTAGGGGTGGGAGTTTCTTTGATTTTGACAGTTCTGTAGCCAAAATCCTGACTGGTCTGAAGAGAGAATGATATAAATGAGCTACTTTGGAGACAGGCGTCTGTACTTTTGGCTGTTTGTCAATCTCACTTTCTACCGCTGCATGTCTCCTTTCCAGCATCCATGCACACATCATTATCACAAAACAGTGTTTTTTGTTGCAAGCCAAAACAACAGGTCTCAGACTGATAACAGATTAAAAAGGAGCCACACCTATCAATAACCATGAACTAGTTAGCTACGGCTACGTGTTATTATTCAAAGAGCTTGGTATTGTATGCACCATAACAAGGTCTGTTTATGCATGGCACTTTAGGTCAGCCCTACGTGTTGTTGGAGGCACAGTTTAATATGCACAATGCTCAGTTTTACACATATGTAGTTGGGGGTTCCTGCTCCGTCTCTCATTTAGCTAAGAGGTCCTTGACATGGAGATGTTGAAGACCCCTGGTCTAGAATGTTTAGGTGCTATATTGCCACTGCTTTCTGGTTTTCAATTTTGGACAGGTAAGGACAGAGGAATGGTTTTCTAAGGAAAGCTGACAATTACGAGAGAGAATGGCATTCTTATTACAACTTATTGCACTTAAGACTAGTGAGTATCATTACCCTGGAAACACGAATGGCTTCAGACACAACAGCTATATACAGTAGGTGTTACTTTAACCCCATTCTGGTCACAATGTGTCAGTTTAACTACTGATGCAAAATACAGCAAGAAATATTAATCCAAAAATCTAAAATCAACAAGAAATTATCATCAGTTTGCTGCCATAACTTGTTGAAACATTTCACCATATTTTTATAACCTGAGGGCTAACCAAAAGGCATTTAATGTATCTGCCTGTGGCATTTTTGTTTTTAAAAATTGTCTACAGCCCTGCCTTCAGGACATTATGAATGCATAGGCCAAACTCATAGACATGTACTTTAACTTAGGTAGGCTACCACCTGTAAGCCCACTGAGGAGCAGAGCGGCATCTGTCCTTGCTAATATTGTCATTGCAAGGCAGTTGTTGAAACAGCCCATCACACAGTGCCTTACTAATGGAAAAATTTTAACACAGTTCCTGTTAGTGAAACTTGACAAGCACTGCACTACCGCTCTGAAAGCAGTGTGCAGCCAGGCCTGAAAGAAGGGAGGAAAGGTGCCTGGCATGGCAGCTTATTATCAACCTCCTTACAGATAGAAAAACAACTTGCTTGTATGGGTAGCTCTTTTCATTATAACGTCTAAAGTGTATAAGACCTTGAAAAGAACATAACATTAAAAATCTGATTTTTGCACAACATATATCTAAATGTGGAACATGCTGTTAAGTATGTTAATAGAGAGAAGGGCACAAAAGTAAGTAGTTAATGCCCAAAGGAAGCTGCCTGGCCCACCTTTATGTACGGCTAACGTGATACAGCTCTTTCTCCAGCTGACCTAACTGACAGATTACTACCACTAACCCATACAAGTAACATAGATATTTATATTTAATGATAATAAAACATTAATGCGAATTGGACATATTTAAATAAAAATTTGACATAGCATTTTGGTAGTAAAAAAAAATATTCTAAAAATAACAATATTTGGAATAAATGAAGATCAATATGTTGTATAAATATCAATATGATAAATAATCAGAATCTGGGGTGAGAGGACAACCCTTTTTCTGGAGGACGCCACTCAAATCCAAACATTTCCTCCTGAATATTCAGGCTACGTGAATACAATATCCATTTTACTGCAGGAGGACAGTCAGTGCATAACAATGAGATCTGCTAATGAAATCAACATTCAAGCTGAAATACATACATATTAAACTGAGGTCTCAATGTCATTTGCTTTTTGCATCGCTTGTTCTTTTTCATCATTTTTCCCCAGGTTTATTCAATATTTTATTCCGACTTAGATTTGTTTACAGCGAAGAATAATGACTGCATATCACAGTTTTATTCTGCGTGCCTGTGTTATCTGTGTAATGAGAAGAGCCATTACCAAATTAATATTATTTGCATAAACATTTTCATTTTAGCAAATTATCTATTTCGAGTCAAACAATGATAATGAAAACCACTTTCTAAATTGAAGCCATGCAATATATCTGTACTCCTGAGAAATCTCTTCTATTAACAATGTTGTTTAAAGAACTGGTGGAAATCAGTCAAATCAATTACACAAACTCTGTAACAACATGAAGTAAATGCAGTTAAACAGCTGCCATGTATTGGTGTAGTATGAGTCTATCTTACATTGATTTATTTTCTATGGTGCTTAAAAGGGTACAAAAACACAAATAACATTTTGCATCCTCATTATGCACTAACAACAAACACCAGTTTCATGTTTACAAATGCAATCTCTCTCTAAAAAAATGACATTTAAATCCTTTTCCACTAGCTTAGTAAACAATGGAAGTGAGATAATTGATCATGTGCTAGAGGATCTCTTTGAGCAGCAGAAGGTCACCGCCCGACAGCCAAGCTGATAGGGAAAATGGCGTTGATGCTCCCGAGCTGCCATTTTTCTTCCCTGACAAAGACTCCATCTGCCACCAAGCCATTTGCAGCCTCCGAGTCAGAATATCAATGATTTCCAACCATTCTACAACTCTGTGTTCACCTTGGTGTCACCTCTACACCCATCTGAGTGCTGACACCACAGATCCTCTCTGCTCTGTAGGCTGCCAACAAAACTCTCATCCAGCTAAGTGTCATTTGTGCTGCTCAAGAATGGTTAGACATTTAGATATGCATTTTATTAGCATTGATAATATTTCAGCGTTTTGAGATCTATGATCAAGAAGCTGCAAGGTTTCAGAATTTCTGGTTTACTCTAAAAAGAACAAATCCATGCTCTCAAAATCAAACCCTTCAGAAATTACTTGGGAAGCTTTTTTCCAAGACACACTGCAGGATCTTTATTCTATGATGCACAATGTTGCTGTACTGACGAAGTCAGAAAATCTCTGAAGACTTAATGCCATCAGTAAAGAAGGAACAGCAGGCAGCTGGCCATGACCACTCAAGAAAATTCAATTTTCCTCAATGCCATCTGCACACCTCACAGACGCTCTTGGAGGCCTACAGTCCTCCAACAAGCTCCCTAGTAGACCATGCCAGTGTTGTCCTAAAACCCTGCCTGACCTCTTACCCCAGAAGAGAAGCGTACGGTACATAATTAATTACACTTTATTGACAACAAACTAGCCTCTGTGACTGCAGCTGCCTAGAACTCAAATCACTCTCTGCTAAACTACATTCCTCCCAGTGGTCTTATCCCTGTTGAGCACAAGTTGTTCCACATAAATCCATACAGCTGCCTCCATTGTGTTCCTATCTTAAATATTAAATTACTTTCTTCAAACTGAAAGGCTATAGATGACCCGAGAAACCCAAACAGTACATAAGAGGGGGTTGGTTTGCTGTGCATATGAGTAAGTACAGCATGTTGGTGTTTCTCCAAGTGGAGAGCCTACATAAAATGAATCCATTCAATATTTTATCCAGTTCCACTAGGCAACCACAGCATTTTGGTAATAACCAAAAGGGGTCTTTCATACATTATGTCACCACACTTTCAACTGCCAACCAATCCACAAAACCATCTAGAAAACACTACTAGTTAGCCCTTCAGATGAGCACTATTCTACAAATCAACATTACAAAAACTAATCTTAAAAACATGATATTTCTGCAGGTTACCCACCGAATGCTGCTGCAGAATTTTGGACCTTTGCTCTGGTCCCTCTGTGTCTGTCTTGACTCAATAAGACAAGACTTCATCCATCATTTAAGATAAGTTGATAAGAAAGGTGAACCATCACCATCAACTTTTTCTTCTGTGATGTACTGTCATGGCAAAAATTCAAAAGGACTGACACAAAGAATATTCTGAAAAACCCAAATGACTAGACAAGGCTAAAATGGAGACAATATCTCGAGATCTCTAGAAGATTCCTTATGAGCCGTGCATAGTTTTAAGTATCTTTGTGTTGTTGTAAATACACGTAGGTGCAGAACCAAGAACGACATTCCACCTCATCTGACATGACAAGTAGTTTGAAATGAGGCAGGATTTGTTAATGTATAGATCATTAATCTCAAAATGCTACATGATGTAACCAGTGATTAAGGATGGTTCTGGATTATTACCATAAAATACATTACGCACATTGCTGTTATTCTTAGAATCTAAAAATGCCTCTCTGTTCATTAAACTTCTGCAAACAGTCCATGTGAAAGTCGTATTCATAAAACCAACACATCTCATATTTGCATCAGTCTTTGATTTGCCATTGACAGAGTTCTTTTATCATTTCACTTTTCCTTCCTGCATGTTTTATAGTGCCCCTCTGGGCAGAAAAATGTGAAGAGCAAAAGAATAGTGGGCTGTGATAGATACTACCTCATCATATTACATAGCCAATGCAATCTGTTCGCCTCTTCTGGCAAAGTCACAAAATATAGCCTACTCTATAAAGCTACACTATTAACTGAAGCACATAAATATTTTAAAAAGAGGGGGGGGGGAGTGTCGTAGCTCAACCTCTTACACGCCTACAGAACACAGTAAATGATGATGCATATAAAACATACCAACCACCAGCCTATAAAGCTGCCCTCCCTCTCATTTAAGACTGGGAACTGTCGGAAAATGATGGTATCAGCATTAGCCTAATAGCACTACTTTTAAAGTGATACAGAAAAATATCTGACTATTAATAATGTGAATGGAAGTGATGGATAACACACTTCATACCAACTCAACTCAACATTCTGTAAACTTCTAAAAATAACAAAGCTGAAATTGTAAAAAATATTTTCATTATTTAAACTAACCTAATCATTCATTAAAAATGCAATTGTAAAAGACTAATATAATATATACTTTACTTGACATTTTAACAGTGTAAGGGAAGTTAGGGAACATGTCATGCTTCACTTTGTCCCCCTAACAATCCGTCAGAAAACAAACTCGTCTGCTTTGTCTGGAGCCAGACATACCCTTTGTGTGCTTTGTATCTCCATTGTGTTGAAGTGGTATAGAAATGAATGGCAGCCCTGCCTGGCTTTTACTATAAAGCAGCTGCAGGCATGATGTACAATGAAGTACTGATTTAAATGTATCTTTGCCAGATTAAAGTTAGTCGAGGTCTCTCTGTATGCGTGTTCAACTAAAGCTGAGAAAAATCACAGATCATTGTGTTTAGCAGAACTCAGGTAGAGAATAATTGTTGGAATCATATCACCTCTCTCACGAATCACAGCCTGATCCTTTTCTACGTTACTCTTTTCAACAGTTCTTTCTTAATGTTTTTTTCCTTTTCCCTCTATTCTTTCTTAACTCTTCCCCCTTCAGCAAAGGGAGGATGGCTCACTGGTCACAGCTCAACAGCCTGGGCAACAAAATTTCAACTCCCCGTGAAGAAAAGCAGACTTTCATCAAACAGAGAGATTGGTAGAGATTGCTGCACAGATGCACAATGTAAACCGACTTCAAAATATGAACTTTTCAACACCACCGCTTACTACAGCTGTCCTACCTCGACACAGCACACAAACCATAACTAATCTGATATTAAAGAAGGGCTGGGGAATATATCGATATTATATCAATATCAGCTTAGATTTTGGATATCATAATATTCTAATTTGGCATAAGTGTCGTCTTTTCCTGGTTTTAAAGGCTGCATTAAATTTAAGTAATGTCATTTTCTGAACTTACCGAACTGTTCAAGTTGTTTTATTACTTGCCTTCATACACTTAATTATGTCCACATATCAGAGAGACAGAGACAGAGTGAGAGACAGAGTGAGAGACAGAGTGAGAGACAGAGAGCGAGAGCGAGAGCGAGAGCGAGAGCGAGAGCGAGAGCGAGAATAAAGGTTATGTAAAATAAGTTTCACCATTACTTATCATTCATTAATAAAATATGTGTTTAATGACTCAGGGCCATATGAGGACTGTGAAATTAATGTACAGCAACCATTGTGTCATCTTCTGGCAACAGAAACCAATGGCTGGCTATAACTTGCAACCGTTTCCGAAACTTACTGTTGGGCTCTGCAGGTAAGCTGAAGGTTATTCATAACTGCTATAATAAATCCTTGAGGGCTTCTACTACACACAGATGAAAGGGAGAGTACTCAGGTTTAGAGATGATGGGATTCCTGTGGCGAGGTTCATTTTGCCGTTGCCATTTCAACTCAGTTTGTCTGCAGTGCTACAGATGACCTGTCTCTTTCCAGGGTCAGTCACATAAACAGTAGGAGACTTTTTACTCTAGATCATGAGGTGGCCGTGTACATGCCATAAATTTCATGGCGCAATTTCAGCATTCTTTGCTTCATAAATGGGTAAGTGGACGGTTTCACTCACCTTTAGGATTTTACTTAATGTTGAAAGAGTTGAGAAGCACAAAAAGGAGTCAAAGTAGCAAAGACGCAAGGGGAAAGCTTTGGATAGCACCAGAGGTAGATGTGAGCACACATCTTTCCAGAAACTGTAGCATTGTTTGCTGAATTATATCTGATTTGCCAACAATTCATTTAAATAAAATTGTTTCTTTTTGAAGATATTTTACTTGCAGCTCAATTAAATTTCAGGTTGGTCTGCTTTAAAACTGTGTTGATTTAGTGTGAACCAAGTGTCATATAGTCACTTAGTTTTTATATATATATATATATATATATATATATATATGCAACATTGTGCATCATAAAATAAAGATATAACATTTTTTTTTTTTTTATGTTTTAAAAAAACCTTTAATTATAAATACCTCTCATCAATTAACACCGACTCCATGATGGAGCATGTACAACAGAGAAAAATTAACTGCACTTACAAGACTGACTCTCATAATGTGTAATCAAGTATTGCAGATGGAGAAAAAAAGCACGTCACACTTTCTGATAGAGCTCAGGGTGAAGGAAAGTGAATTTGATATACCCACCATGTATGTCTTGGGGCAATATTAAAACAAAGCCAAACAAAAGCTCCAACCCCACCAATTACCCCTGTTTGGCTCACAGTAATTTATCTTAATACACCCCTTAGTCAAAAAAGTTCTCTTTTCTCCCCCAAGAGATTTAAATATATTATGAAGCTTTAAAACTCTAATTCTAAGAAAGACAGGAATTAATTAGATACACACAAAATGAGAGCACAGTGTAATGCAGTATAAACTAATTTTATAAAAGGAGGACTTTGTTACTTCTCAACCTAATTGGAAAATTCTAATCCTATACCTAAATAATATTCTTAAATGAGGTGTTCTGCTTAGTCCTGCATTTATATTTATGAGTTACTTTTTCCAATTTAACAAAGCAAACTGTTTTTTCTTTTGCAAAATCAAAAGAGGCACTTCAAAGAGCAGAGATGGACAATGGGTAGCTGATGTAACCAAACACTTACTTGTATGAGACCGTCTTCAGTTCTGTGACATCACTGCTCTGCACCTGAAACCCGAGACAACAACAGTCAGATTTATTGCTTGATTTTATCGATTTACTCATTCAGCATCGTTCCAATCTGAAAACTCAGTGAAAATGAAATAAAAATGGTAATATAGACCCCAAGGGGAGATGAGTTATCCATTCTAACCATCAGCAGAAAATGAAACTCCTGCTCACAGAGACAACCACAGGGCAATGGGACATGAAAAAAAACACTTGGCAGAAATTGGATTATGGTCAAGTAAGTATAACAAGAGTAGCTACATTTTGATATTGCAGAAATCCAATGACCTTAGGAAACTCTATCGGCTATATATGTCTTTAATTTTAAGTAGAAACTGAAAGATTTTTTCTGAAAAACACTCAAATACCAACCTTTAAATTCCTCCCTTCCACTGAAATTGCAGTTTGCGAAATTGTGCTTGGATAAAGCAATGTTTGGAGCCTGAATCACTTAGATCCTCTTTATACATCATTACTCAAAATCACTGACTTTAAAAGGTGTCTCTACAAACATAAGAGTATTGAAGTCATGGTCCTGCATAGCCGCTCTGAACTAAAAACGCCTAACCACCGAAAATACCTTAAACTACAAACATTTTACATTCAGGTCCATCAATAACAATCACTACGGGTTCTTAACTCCAATATCATCACTGTTATCACAGCATGTATGATATACAGAGAAGTTACAATTTATTTTACTGTAAAACCAGCCAGTGTTTCCCTTTACATGCTCTGTACACCATCCCTCTATAAAAATAAAAAAAACTGTTTTCATTGGGATAATACTATTGGAAAAGGAAAAAGGATAGTCTCTATGCATTGATGTGTGATTCAGAACAGCTGAAGGCTGTGATGTTATCCTTGTAGTTTAAAAATGGCTGCAAGCCAACTAATGACATCGAGAGGAGTGAGTGTCCATGTTAACTGGATACAATTAGAGGTTGTATTTGCATAGTAATGACAGAAAACCACAGTCATTTGATTTGTTCTTGGTATGAAACCTATTGTGAATATGCACAATCCTCTATTAAAATTGCGCATTTTATGATTGAGATCAGGTGGTTAAATCACAGAACAAGTTTTATGCTAGCGATAGATATAAAAACACAAATATTTGTTATCGTCAGGCCGAGCCTTGTGTTTTTAATTTGAAAGGTACATGTTTAAAACAAATTCAAATCCAACTAAGTCTTATAGCAATGACAAACAGTCATTAGCTGGCCAACACCATTACCCATCACTGTGAAGAAAACAAACTTGCACTCACTTTATTGACACTGTTTTGGTCCTAAAATCTACCGGAGAAGAGTATGAGGACCAGAACGGTGTTAATTGAGTGCAAAAGGCCAGCAGTGTGCAAGATTTTTGTTTTCCCTCACAGTTACTATAGCTATTTCCACAAATCAAGAACTTTGTCATATAGTTAATCATTTCCCACCACCCAAAAGTAAGAAACTAATTCAAATCCAAACTACCTTGTCTAGCAAGGGTCCTGGAATCTTTGGTAAATAATCAGTTGAAGGTATCTGTTCTATTTTGAGCCCATTTCAGTCTAGTTTTAGTAAACGGTCACACATGCCGCAAATGCAAGTGAGTGACTCCTGCCAAGGCCATATTGTGGGGTTAACCACACACGTCTTTTCCATTGGTTGAAAGCACTATGCAGCACTTTTTGTCAATCTATCCAAAGCATTTGATACTGTAGACTAGGGGTCCCCAACCACCGGGCCGTGGACCAGTACCGGGCCGCGGACCATTTGGTACCGGGCCGCACAGAAAGAATAAAACGCTTGTTTTTTTTTGTCTTTGTAATATTTATCATAAACATTTTTATGTATTATGTTACATATATTACAATGTAATAATAATATAAATAAAGTGCATAATATAAAATGGAATAATTACAATTTACATTATATATGTAATAATTCAATTATATGTTTTGCACTTTATTATGTGTTTTGTCATGCCCCGGTCCGTCGGAAAATTGTCTTGCATGAAACCGGTCCGTGGTACAAAAAGGTTGAGGACCGCTGCTGTAGACCATAGCCTGCTCTACATAATACACTACATAATATTGGATTTGATATTAACGCATGCAATTGGTTCAGGAACTACCCATCAACAACAACCAACAATCTGTTAAATTGGGAAACTACCATCCTGAGTTTTGATCAGTTATAAAAGGTGTTCCACAGGGTTAAATTTTAGGGCCAGCCCTTTTCACTATGTATATCAACAATATTATTCCATCTTAATGCCCATCTATACATGGATGACACATTGCTGGTTCATGTTGCTAAATCTCTTCAACTTCTGGACTCAGTCTATCACGGTGCCTTGAGATTTATTACCGGTGATGTCAATGGTACACATCATTGTATTTTATATGATAGGGTTGGATGGTTTTCTCTACTAGAGAGACATGAATATTTACTTGTATATTTGTATCTATAAAGCCCTTACTGTAAATGACTAGATTACCTATCAGAATTGCTTCATCACTCAGATGGGCTTTATCCGACACGCTCTACTGACTGACTTGTGCTTCATGTTCCACAAGCTAGGTCGGAACTTGGAAAAACTGCTTTTAATTTCAGTGCACCTAATTCCTGGAACAAAATACTGCACCTCCTTAAAATCAATTCACTAAAACCTTTTGGACATTTTAGAATCTAAAACCTCCCAACCTCTTCTTGTAATTGTTTTACATAACTGTTTTTATTTTTATCTTAATTATCCTAATCTATCAATCAAATTATTTTTCCTAATCCGAAAGTTTTAATGGCTTTATTATTTTTATAATAATATTGCCTCTTCTCTTTTAGTATAGTTTTTGTAGTTGTATAGTTGTTTAGTTTATTCCTTTTCTTTGTTTTTGTAATTGACTCGATGTGATTGTAAAGGAGGGTCACTCTTCAATGATCTCTCGAGTTTAAATAAAAGGTTAAATGATTGATTGAAGTCAACTCAAATGAACTAACCTGAGCTTGCTTTAAGTCATCCATTCAGCTTTTTGCTGGTATGTTTGCTTTAGTAATTGTAAAAACAACATATCTTTTCTCAAAATGTTAACTCATTTCCATTTAATTTAATAATTATAACATATCTGTGCACCTGTATGCTGCTTTTGAAACACCTCTTAGAACTATTCAAGGTAGCAACATTTATACAACAGTCAGTTAAGATCACATTTATTTGGTTATGATTTAAGGAGATATTTGATTTGGACATCACAGGTTAACACTGTACTGACCCAGCCACATGTCTTCAAAACTGAGTTGGCGTATGATCAAAACATAATAAGACAGTTGCAATGAACAAAACTGATCCGTTTAAAATGTCTTGACAAAGCAGGAAAAATGTTCAGAAATAAAAAGGCTCTGGATCAGATTAACAGATCGGCCACATTTTTTTCCTGATATACGTTGTTACCCTCCCTCTGTATGCTTTCTAAATCAGCTCTAAATTTGCACAGTAAACACTGGATCTCTCCTAACTTATAAAGTATGACGTCCATGCTGTCACATCAGTAGCAGTAACACTTGTTGTGCGTCATCTACACACCTTACAGTTCCATCTGTGTCATTTTGTAGTGTGAATACCAGTGTAGAAGAGATTACTGTCTTCTACACTTGCATGTTTCATTCAATATCAAGAGGGAAAAAGGTCACTCTCTAGTTTCAAATAATTGGTTGTTGCAACCAGCCTTTGAACTACTACAAGGCTGATCCTTCTCAGGTTACTCAGCTGTCCATCTATCTGGCAGATAACGGCACTGACAAAGCTGTAATTCATGATGAGGAATAACTAATAGGTACTAGGCTCAGTCTCCTTGACAGTCCTTGCGTTACATGATTTGAGGGTTTCAGTTTGCTATGGGGTCAGGGTGAACATTGTGTTTGTTATGACTGTAACATCCTAATATCCTTTCTCCATTGGTAATCTCACCCTCTCAGCTCTGACTAAGCAACACACATTATAGGCTATGTGAAGCTTTTTACATATGCAACAATACATTAAATGGCAACATTCAGGGGCAAGACAGAAAGCAGTATGACATTCATACAATGCAGCAAAAAGAAAAAGGTGTGTTGGTTGACACATTAGATGGGTGTATAAGCGTTTGGCTTAAATAGCGGTGTCCTTGTTGTGTGTCCCAACTGATAGTCAGTGTTGACATTTTTGTGCTTCCCGAAACATTGACCAAGTTGTTTTATTTGCTTTGCCATACTGTACTTTAGTTGCCATGCACAGGTCGTTGTGGGACAAACAAAATGAACACATGGGCAGTGAACATTTTATCACTCTTTCAGATATGTAAATCATAAAACAGGCAGCAGCATGTTTTCTCTCATTGACCCTCACTGTAATGCAATATTGAAGTTTATAAAAAAAAAAATTCTGATTGATATTTGATATTGTTGAATGGGCTATGAAAAATATTAGTGGTTTTGCGCCTGAACAATGTCTGCAGCACTCTCGACAATACAATTCCCATCATTAGAACCAATGTGATCAGAATTGGAGTGTGCCTACAGAGTGTTGTGATTTACATTGCAGAGTTTATTTCTTATGGAGATCATTTCCGGATCATCTACTCCACCTGAACTGTGGATCATTTTTAACCACTCAGCTTAAACACTTTAGAGCATTTCAATAAAAGGAGTTGATTTAAAGTTTACATCATCTAATGATAATAACAGATGCATGCTCAATGACTGCACAATGTATAATCATGGTGAGTGAAGGAATTAGTCAATTAGGGTATGGTAGGTTTTGGCTTTTGCAGATTCAAACAGTATTAGGGGAAAATGTATTTGCTCCCTTCTCTTATCAGGCCATACAATGTTGACAAAAAAAAAAATGTAATATTTAAAAATGTGGCTGCAGCAGCATGCCTGGCGCAACTCAAGTGGGAAGAGTTTAGGGCAGCAGTGACCAGATTTTAAATGGACGAGGATCAATGAAACAGGGGCTGCTGAGGCACAGCCTTTGTGTGAGGGTGGAATGGTTTACAACCAAAACTGGATAAAAGGTTTGTATTGGTCCTGTAACTATCGGACTGAGAATTATGAATATGGAGCCAAATCATTAATTCTCAGCTGGCCTGCAATTCCTGCAGCAAAGGAGGCAAATTAATACTAAAGCAGTCAAACAAATAGACTAGACCACTCACATTTTTAACATCAGCCCCATTTACACAGCAGGGAGATCTCAATCTCAGAAGCATCATTGGTTCAAATGAAGCACTACGAAAAGCATCTCCAGGCGGAGAGAAAATAGATCAGGAAGATGAGTGAAAAAGAGTAATCTCCCTGACATATTCCTAATAATCCACCTCCCTCGTGCCGGTCCCCCCAAGCTCACCCAATCATAAAGTGTCAACACTGACCTACAAAAAGGGACTCCCGTCAAGCCTTACATGTTTAAAAACATCAATCACAGCAGACAAAGAGGGTACATTGAATTATACAGTATTAACCTTCAGGGTTTGCATATAAAGACCATAGATTTATTTATGCTTGTGTGTTAAGAGCCTCTGCACTGTTCCTTACAGCAAGCTGGCTGCCAAATTGATGAACCTGCTCAGCCCTCAGCAGGAGGCCAGAATGATTAATGAGTGCAAACTTGTGGAAAGGGTAAGAATAGGAGAGACAGGGTGAAAATGGGAGAAAACACAATTATTACCAGTCCTGTTTTTTTCCCTTTGGCCCTTTCAAAAGGCCAATGGAAAAAGGGGCACTTTTAAAAAGAGCCAAAGGAACATAAAGAGGGGACCTTCTCATATTCTGTAAGAACAAGAGGGGCTGCAGCAGTTGTTAATGTGATCCCCACTTGGAATGTTGAGCACTGTGACTAATTCACCAAAACACATAACTTGCATTACACATATCCCAGTTTGGAAAATTAAGATGTTAAGACAACTTAATCTACACTACTGTAGGTATTGACCTAATGCACAACAATCTAACAAACGCTATGTGCTATGTGGTGTATCGTTAATGGAATTTAGGGTCCGTTTATAGTAGTTATTTAAAGTTATACAATAAATAGTTTGTAATTTGTGTAGAGCAAAACCGTGCAATATCGTTAAAAATTTAAATGCCAAGTTGCTGACTCTTTTGATTTCTCAATGTTAAAATTGCATATTAGAATGCAAGTAAACAGCATCACAACATTGTTCTCTCTGCAGAGGTTTTCAAGGACATGTGCTCTGAATAAATATGAGGCAAATTTAGTGACCTTCTACCTGTGTTTTGATTCATTGGCAGTTACTGGATGCATGCATAACACATCAAGGATGTGATCTGATTTATCTCACTGCCTTGGCTACTGAGGCCATTTAAATGATGGACTTTACCAGGAAAATGTTTACTGCCATTTCACTTAGGACTGTGTGTGCAAAGGGCACACTGGAGTTCATTACTATCAATTATATCTGTAAAGGCATAAATCAGCTCCACTGTGCAGCAAACAAAAGATGCCTGACAAAACAGCCTAAAATGAAGCGAGTTAAAATTACACCATCAAAATAAGCTCCATGCGCTGTATGAGCCTAATTTTTCACAAAGCATCATGCACCACACACACATACTCCTGTATAAAAAGTACGGTTGATCGTGTCATGACAAAGTTTAAAAAAAGGGCCAATTACAGTTCATTTCCAGCTTTTAAACAGTCCACTGGCCTCTTTTTCACAGACATTTTGACATGTCACAGCTGAAAAATCACAGGTGTAAATAATAAAATGAATTCCATGTAGTTGATGGCTCCTGGTGTTGTGCATGCTGGCTCACTGTCACTTGGACACCTGAATACAACAAAGCCATCGTTAATGTTATAAGTAACACCTGTGCTTTTCCAACCGACAAGTCAAGAGGTCTGCTGTGAAAATGACCTATTAATGTTTACTTATCTCAAGCGTGGTCTTAATTAATTGCAGGTGCAATAGGTTGTAACATGCTGCACAATTGCTCTTAATGTTGCATTTAAAATGAAGTAAACTGTCTAGTTTGTGTTTCTGTGTGTGTGTGTTCACAATCGACAAAGAGGTATGGTTTATCATTAAAATATATTTTCTAAGTGTGCCCAGCAATAAGAAAAACACAGTATAACATGGAAGATATCAGGTCAATGTTAAAATACCCTGAATTGTTTGTGCCAGATTATTAAAGCCACTACAAGGTTAAAAAAAACAACTGAATTACTAGGGCTAAACCAAATGTGTGACATGTCATCACAGGAAGAGGAAAGTGGTTGGATAACATACTCAATCCGTTTTGAAATCTCACTAGCATTAAATCAAACTCCATAGAACTCCAACCCCCATTTATAACATTTGTGTGATTACAATACTTCTTTCACTTTCAACGCCACAGAAAAATCAAGGTTGTATCATTCAGATGTTTTCTCCTCCAAAGTTTCATAACTTTGTTACAGATAAACACCGTTTAAATAGACAGCGCTGATCTCATTTAAATACCCCAAGATGGCGAATGCCTTGTTGTTAATATGAAAGCAGAAAAATGGAGGGTATTGTCATAATCTCAAAGGGTAAATTTCAGCCCAGACCGCAGCTGCAGCATTAGCTGCGCTCTCCTTATAAGAGGAAGCAACAAAAAGAGAAGATAGAGGGGGGCGACGGCACCAGCGGGCAGCCCCCGGCTTTTACACTCATAACAAATAATCTATACAAATAATGTGATGTTAAGATAAAACATTAACGAAGCCCACCTGTATTATATCCAGTTGTTTGATCATTTCATGACATGTTGTCACACGAAGCTTGGAACCACAACAAGCATTAGCCTATAGCAGACTACTTTTTCTAGGATGCCCTCCTACAACAGGCGTGCTTGTGAGCTTAAAAACCGAAATATGCCTGACAAGGTAACTTATAAATATGCTTTCATCATCCTGTCCGTTAACGTTTCCGGACAAACGGCGGATCC
>CALSCE010010700.1:11257909-11272909 GCA_943593645.1 Bovichtus variegatus | reverse complement strand
TTTGTTAAAAATTGTGGACTGCTCAGATCAGACAAGGATCAAATTAAACTCAAATGTTGAAAAACTCATAAAGAAACTATTAACAAGGCATTGCAATACATCCTGTGCATCTAATAAAGTGACTCCAGTACAACCATCTGCCTTTTTTTCCTCATCATTAAGCAAGCGTACAATCTGCAACAGGAAACGGGTGCATTTCATCATTAAACTCAACTGCAAACATTTACAACACAGTGTAATTAAAACAATGTAACGGTATGAAACTGTATCGCTGATGTGGACTGATGTTATGATGTGGATCCAGTGTTCAAATATCACACATTATTATATAGCTTTTGTAAAGAATTGTTTTAGAATAAGATCAACATTTGCTTGTTTCTGGGAAGTTGGAATCAAGGTAATGAGATGTCTGTGTTTTAATTTCTGGATGGATAAAACAAAGAGTCACTTGTAATTAGAGTACGTGGCACCGTGTTGTTCTTTTTGGAAAGATGTGTTTGTGTGAATTCATGGCACTGCATCTTTTGTCAAAGCACACTGTACATGAAGTTGAGATAATTGGATACAGTAATTAAGGCACACAGGCATGTTTGAATATAAAGATGTGGAGGAAAAAAAAACATTTATCAAAGAAATTTGTAATTCAAAACGAATGCTTGTTCACCATCCCTTGTGCTCATTGATTTTTTTTCTCCACCCCCCTCTCTCTTAATTCTGTGTCATTTTAGATGCAGCAGTCACAGGGGCTACTGACTGGACTGAGTGAAACACAAGCCTGCCTGGAAGAACACACATGGTGAGAGAGGGGGAAAAATGATTTGATAAATTTGTCACCCGAGCCACAGGATACCTGGGTTTTTAATTGTATTGGACACATTTTAATTAGAGGGAATGAGCGATGGTAGAGATCAGGGCAGCGTCACTTTTCAAAAGCCTTTTCCGGCCATGGTTTTTTACATTGAACACTCAAAATGTCAGCCTACCTTGGTCATTTGTAACATACTAAGTCGCAGTCGATGGCTGCAATGCAGCACCATGCTGGGGGAAGGGCAAACAGTCTGTCTCCTTTTTTAAAGGGATTTTTAAAGAGTCTTGATTAGAAAGTATAATGAGATACCAAAGACACAGCAAAGATGATCTCTCTAGAGACTGATGGGAAAACAAATTAAGATGGTGCTTTTGTTTTTAATTATTATTTTTCTATCACAGAAAGCTCAGTGTACCCGTAAGGCACAGGAGTTGGACTCTCTGTCATTGATTTTTTTTTTTCTTCCCCCTTGACATATTTGAATAATACATTTTTTAATCGTGTCAGCACACAATGCTCTGATCCCTTTAACACCAAAGCCTTCCAGCACTGCACATGCATTTGATTTAGAAAATGGCACAGTGTCTGAGCTAAAAACTGTGTCCATTCATTGCTTAAGTTTGTGTGTGTGTGTGTGTTTGTGTGTGTGTGTGTGTGTACATATGCAGTTTAAAATCTAGTACAGTGTTTTCAACAGTTGTGAGCTAACCAATCCCCAAAATCTGTGAGATTGTCAGATGTACAAATGTAAGCCTGTACTCACTGTCTCTTCTTACAGTACACTTGTGTGTATATATATATATATATATATACATATACATATATATATATTTTTTTTTGTTCATGTATTAATAGGGCAATGCTAAACTAATCATGTAATGCAAAGATATTTTACAAATTTGTTTTGCATCAAACGCATGTGTACAGCATATGTATAATATATGTACAATTTCCCTCAGGACAAATAAAGTTCTATCTTATCTTATGTGGAATTCTATATATTACAATTCTAAACACAAAGTCGGGTTCAAGCATTCATTTCACACATGCAAATTGAACCATAATACTAGTGTGGTTCGATACATAGTATGACACGTCTTGACATCTTTTAATAAATGATACTACTGTTTCTCTAGAAAAGCCGGTCAGTGTGCAGTCATCTAAATACTGGCCTTTATTTCCCTCTGTTAATTGGAGCATGTTCCAGGATAGTAAAACATGAGACTTCCAGGACATGAGAAACAGATGCTCTACACCACTGTGAACACAGACACCTTTCCCAGGAAATGCATGAACATGAATAGGATGAGCTGAAGAGAAATAACTGATATGTCGTGGAGAGAAAAAGAGACGTGGGATTGTGGTGAAACCAGAAAGGCAGGAAAGAGTTGATTTGACTCTGGCCTTTTGTATTTACACAATGCCAGAGTAAGTATTGTTTCTTACGTATTTGCACGTTTAATACATCGTGAAGCCTATTGCATTTTATTGACACATAACTTGATTATTCACAGGCTTGATGAACTTATTCTTATCCAGCGTGGCTCTCATTTTCATTCCATCTGTCGTGCTCCTGTATGTCATATCTTATTCATGCATACCAATGTCCATTTTAATTAGTCATTCTGGGTCAACGTAGAGCTCTCCCTGCTTCGAGCAGCGGTGTGGCAGATGTGTGAATGAAATCATGCGCCATTATGTGAGTGAAAATAGGCCATTAGAGCCATTGTGATGAGACAACAGCTCCTCTGTGGCAATAAAATACATACTTCCCAGTTAAACAGAAAATATGTTTTTAGGGATGTAACGGCATTAATCACTTCAGTTACAATCCGTTTGCAAAAAAATAATAAAAAATGGTTATGCCTCAAAAGGTTCATCATAAATTACGTTCAACCCCATTATTTCCAAAACAATCAAGAGGCTTTTCAGTATATTAGTATTACAATTAATTATCATAATTATTATGATCATAACTATGCCTGTGCAGGAAAACGCATTTAAGAAAACCATCCTTTTGAATGTCAATACACGTGTTTCTCTGTTGTAACAAACACTCTTTTCCGTAGCATTACAACAAATGATGAATCTGTGTAGGTTCAGCAGACCTTGTACAGCCTGATCATCAGACTCTATTGCCATTTTGTTTTCATGTCTTTATTCATTCTTAGCTAATTCTATTTGAATAGCTGAACAAAAATCTGAGATGAGGGCAGCAATTCAGAGACCAGACTAGAATGTGAACACTGCAATCACACACCGCGCTTTCTAAATGTGTCAGAGTGCCATTCACATGGAGGCTTACTCAATCAGCTGTTGCATCTCTAATAAATGATACTTTGTTGCATGTTAATGAGCGCAAATCACTCTTTGGCCTTAGAAAATCTGTTAAATTTGTCTCTAATCTAACCAATGAAGACATTTTAAAAAGGGCCAGGCTGTAGATTTGAGCTGCTGTACATTATTGAAGTATTGCATGTTGGAGTAATGAATAAACATCAATTACTTTAGAGGGTTTCTCAACCACCATTTTTAACAATATAGGCCTATTTTATTCCAGTTTTACATTACAGTATACAGTCATTTTGCTATGCAGTAACAGATGTGACATAATTTAAAAAACATCCTTACACACAGATATTATTGGTGTCTTGTCATTTTTATATTACGACCTGTCAATCACTTCCAGACTGATAGCCGGTTGTGTTTTGATATTTAGTGGTCAGGCTTTTGTTCACATTTGAGTCAGAAAATGAGCCTTTAAGCTCTGTTTACGCAAGACTCTTTTCAAATGTCATTATCATTATTGTAATCCCCTAAGTGTTTGGTTATTGGAAGAGGACATTTAACTATAACCTGAGATAAGCAACAGTGTAACATCTCCATTTAACCACAGATGACCTCACACTGCAGCCATGGTGTTCTCCTGCAGCTGTGGACCTTCATCTCGCATAACATGTTAATTATTGTCCACCACAGACTAAATGACTTTCTTAATCATCAAGAGGACTTTCACCTCAGCTAGGAGACAAGAAAAAGCTTTCTATAACTTAACATTAGATCTTGTACTTCATCTATATTTACTTTGTGTTCTTGTTTAAAATTATTTAATGTGTCATTTTTCAAAATCATTCTTCTTAAAAAAGTCTGTTCAACAAGAAAATCCCTTCACAGCAATGTCAGGGAAGGGACTTGACAGAAATGTGATTCACTGTCCCACCTTGTGGCCAAATCTAGAAATGACCTGGAAAGCTTTGAGGAAAAGGTTATTATGGTTTCCTATTAGTGCTACATCAATTAATGTAGGTCAACAAATGCCTTTGATAGTTCAGAACTAGATGTTAAACACATTGAGAGAAAGTACGCAACAAAAAACATCCATGCACAGCGGGAATTTCTGAGGTGACAGACTTCTTGGAAGTCTAAAATTAAATGTGCATGAATTGGGGGGGGGGGCATGCTGAGATGTCAACAGAGCCACTGGACATTTGAAGTAAGTGGCACTTTTCAGATGACAGTGATTTAGATATCCTTTCAAAACTAATTAGACTCCATCCCAAATATTAATTAATTCTCCTCAGTTAGGCACTGACATGTAGCATATATATATATATATATATATATATATATATATATATATATATATATATATATATTTGGCAGAAATGTTCTATATTGATCCCACAGAACGGAGAGATGTCGTTCTTTTTTCTCACCTTGCAAACTTTTGACACTGCTGGACAACCCAAGGCTGAAAGGCCGGGTACCTACTGGTAACATACTACTAGAAATACTTCCTGTTACTGCCTATAGAACTTTCTGACTCAGATCAACTCAACAAAAGCAAAAAACAAACCCTTCTTATAGTCAAACATACTTTATTATGAAAAACACACAGGGGCTCAGATCCTGCCGAACTAATCTCAAATATTGCACAAAAGCGTTCATGTTATTAAAAGTGTATGAAGGGTATTTTACACAATGTAATAAAGTCTCATCATTCTTCACTATTGATTGTCTTTAATGTCATAGGAGGATTTATTATTTCCAACACCAAAATGATCGCCACTCTCTAAAAATAAAGCAATAATAATGCCAAGACTGGATTTTATTGGGCAGCAAGGAAGCACAAAAAATACATATTGTATCTTTTGACCAGTCAAACAGTACAGAAAGGACGGAATAACTGTGAATTTGAATTATTAATATAAATATTCTGGAATCAATGAAGACAGTTGCATCAGTGGTGTGATTTCACTGGCTATATCTTGGTTAATCTCACACTTTGTCACAATGAAAACTGAAGCCAAGGAAAGAATGCAAGGGAATACGTAAGGATGTTCTCTGGCAGTATTGGTTCAGGACGGCTTTCCATTAGAAAAATATATTTTACCTGGAAAAGAATCTGCTTCACGAAAGTGCAAAACTACTTCACTGACTACATTTACATACGTGCAGTAACAAGGCAATCGCTCAAACTATAGCTGGATTTTTATTCGGATCAAGCTATTTACGTGTGCCTGCGATAGCCTGCGATTGACAAGTTTCTCTGAATACTGCTTAAACTGGGACAGACATGAGCATTTACCAAGCAGGGAGGGTCTAACGGAAACATGCGATGGGTTATATTATGTGCCACATGTAGAATCCAGCAGTCAGCAGTGCATCAGTTGACCATTCTTATTTCAATCTCCCTCTTGTTAGTCCCCAGAGTTTATGGCAAAGCAATACTTATTCACTGAACATTTCTGCCTGCTCACAACAAGTATAAAAGCGTTGCTCATTATTTAATCCCTCCCTCTTACAAGGAGCAGTAGTAAATTACTTTTATCCAAGAAGCGAGAGAGAAATAATTATCCCAAAAGTTATCCGAGAAATGTGTAGTGCCTGATAATGATGTTATAACACGTGACATGAGGACCAGGCGGCGACAGTTGCTGATGCACACATCTGAAAAATGTACATTCTGATTCTTCATTAGTGCAGAGGACAAAAAAGCAGAAGTAGTGGGATGTTTATGTGCCACAATGAGACGTTAGTATTAGAGTAAGCCTGCCGTCAGTTTTCTTACAATCGCACTACATTATTCTGAGTCTTGACAAAACTACTTCCGTAACAGAGTGGACTTCTCTATGCACGAACACAGTCAGGAGGTGCTTCCTGTTGTGGAAGAGAAAGTTCTCCTATGGCACGCTGTCATTCTCCTCAGCCTCCACCAGGCAGGATCGGTCTGTGTCCAGGACTCGGAACGGAGGGTGGTACTCGAATGCCGTGAACATAGTGGAGCCAGAATTGTGCCTCTGGTGCAGGAACCAAAAAACTGCGGAGACTCCCATGATAGCCACCACGCTGAGAATGACCAGGGCGGACAGCAGTATGCTGGGTTCTGAGGAGAACGAGTAACAATGCAAGGAAGGTCATTACTATAAACACAGAATCACAGGAGGAATAGGTAAAAAACAACAACAGCTAAATCAACTCAAAGGTCCACTTACTCGGCTTGGCTTCCTCTGCCTCTGCAGAAAAACAAAATACATTGCAAGTCAAGTGAAAACACTTACCTGCAAAAACTTTAATAACATACCAACTGGTCTAATAGACCTTTTGACTGACATGTTGCATTAAAAAAAGACTTTAATCTTACTCTGATCTATTTCACAGACCACTCCATTCTCCGCGTGTTCCAGGCAGCTGACATTTTCCCACTTTCCTGTGTTGCTGTGCAGAGCCACACATGTATCCAAGGGCACGAGGTTTGAAGGAGAAGGGCTGTCTTCCCAGTTACTGAATCCTACAGGTTTCTCACCGAACCACTTCATGTTGTCACCTGACCGGACACACCAATCAGTACTACAGCATGACGGGAAGCGAGAATACAGCCACCATCATACTAACGTCAACCATATTATGGTGGAATCATAGTGTCCCTTTTGCTTCCTCCAGCATTCACACAAACTACACTGAACTGCGCTACAAACACAAAATAATGTTGAAAGTAATTCCATTATTTAAAATTAGATTTAGAGTTTGTGGTTACTTGGCATCTCCCTATGGTGCCTCCAATGACTGCTTCAAAAAACAGCATTTACTGAAGTTGTACCAGGACTTAAAATACAAAGATGAGTCTGTATCATCTAAGCTTTTAAAAAGTGGCAACCACTAGCAGAAAATAGGGCTAACAGGCAGCGTTTCATATTCTCTAAATGTAGACATCCGTCAGAAAATGGAGGAATAATTATAACACAGAGCAGACAAAAAAACCCAGAAAATACCTGCAATCATTTTTGAGTTGAGATTATTTATCTTTACTCATGAGTTAAGACTTCTTTTGTCAAACTACTGTCTCCAAATATGTAGATAAATTGACCACAAATTCAGATTTTGTAGAATTAACAGTATCTCACACCCCAACAAATAGACAAACTTTGAGACAGAACACTTGATAATTATTAAAAACATCTGAAACAAAACCCTTTAAGATTCAGTGTTGGTTTCTCACCTAGTCACATCCGAACATTTGTAAAAAGTTGTACAGTATTATTCCCTTTTTGATTGTTATAGAGAACAAGATTTTATCTCATAGAAGTAAGCCAGCATGTCTTCACAGTCCTCCGGTCACATGGTACTTACTGTTTGTGTCATAATACATTCCCAGCCAAACGTTGACATTGTTTTTCCACACCTCAGGGCTATATTTAATGACAAAGGCATTCTCCTCAGCGCTCTGGATGGTCAAAAGCTCTAGAAAAAGCAAAGTAATGTATGACAAAGAGAATCACACACACATTAAGAATACACAAAGTCCATATGTCATTTTGTCTTTGACAAGATTTTTGAAAATAAAATGTCTCAGGTACCAAATCCTTGGCAGAGGGTTTTTGCTCTCTCAAAAGTGTAGCTTTTGATTTTGTCTTCTGCTCCGTGGACAAAGTGGTAACACCCGTCTCCAAATGGCACCCAGGTACGTCCATCTGCAGGGCAGTCTGAGGGAAACATGGGACAACCCGGTAATGGAAAACTTTGGCAACTGACCTATCTAGATTTCTTTTAGCTGTGTGCATCTGTGTAGGAGGCTTTTAGAAGCTACACGGGGGAAATTCAACAAAAACACGTTGTGAAATATAACTCATCAAATAAACTAACAACTAACCAAATCACCATTTTAGGATGCTGCCACAGTGTTTCAACTATACTGTATGTTTGTACAGTTGAAAGCACCCTGTTGGTTAGTTTCTACTTGTGACCCCAGTTCCTCTTTATCAATGCAGTTTGTGTCTGTGTTTGGCAAATGGTGTCATGCTTTTCTTCACTTATTGTTTTTTTTTTTGTTTGTTTTTTTACAGCTGCACCTGTTATCTGGGATCAGATTGGAGCTCTGTTGTCTGTCTCCAGTTACTATAAAAACACACAGTATCTCACAAACGTTGCCAGTGTATCTGTGATGTCTCCTCTTTGTAGCAGTGTGTTAGGTGGTAATAAACGTACTTTATGGTTAATTCTGTTCCAGGTAGTGTTCCCATCTAAATGTCAACATTGTCATTGGTCCACATGACAGTACTGTCCAAATTAGCCATGAGGCGCCTTCAGGCAAAATACCCAAAGAATGCTGTCCTGCAGAACACCCACCTCTAAAGGCAAAACACGGGTTTGCTTTTTACCAACCAAAAAAGTGTTTCGCAACCTAGGAAAGCACACAACTTTTAACGCATGCTAACGTTGCTTCAAAAGTTATGTTGCCCTCGGCAAAATCAACTGTGTCGACATTCAGGGAAATTGCTTCGCTAACAGTGATACATTTACAAGCCTTATCAAGAGAAACCAGACACCTAACACACATAAGTACAAAGAGCAAGTAAAGGGCACTTACTGTAACGCAGGCCTACACAATGCTACATTTAAGATACCACGTTAGTTTAGCTTAGAGACAATATTTAAACTCTTACCTCCCGTCAAACCAAGCTGCAGCTGAACACACAACACAAGGAGACTGAATATTAATGATCGGGAACGGTGATTTTTCTCCATGGACTCCATGACGGCGAAGACGAAAAATCACGTAGCACCAACTACTTGTCTGACTGTGCCAAATAACCGTCTTTGCTGTTGCTGCTCGACTCTGCTGCAGCAACGTGAGCGAGAACCCACCCACGAGAGCGCGCGCACGCACGCACGCACACACACACACACACACACACACACACAGTACAACAGCTCACAAACATCGCAATACATACAGTGTAAACCCAACAGTTTGCACTAATATATATTACCTATATTGGTTTACAACAAGTTAATGTTGATACGTGTCGTTACATTGCTTTTAAATAACTGGCAACAAAACAAGAGCAATTTGAAGACTTTTATCTGCGATTTTATAACAAAAATCGAGCATGTAGACAATTTTATGCGAATGTTGGATAATGTTAGGAAAAGCCGTTGTTATGTAAAACAAACACAAACAACTACAGTCCTCCAGGCTCAGATGATTTCACACACAGGAGCCTGTAGGTGGCGCTCTACGCGCAGTGTTCATCAGAATTGTTTTATAATGTACAGTGGAAGTAGTTTTTTTTTTAACACAGAGTTCTGTATACTGCCATGGTTATAGTTGACTTATGTTTCTCATGCTGTGGTTAAATATCTTTGCTGATATTATGCTGATATTGTTTACTAGATTCCATCTTCTACCATTAAATGTTATGTACAATAGTAGTTTTATTTTGAAATGCCCATCTCATACCCAGAATTGTGATGTTTATAATGCTCCGAATTTTCTTTTCTTTTTTAATTGCAGAGGGAAATTCCATTCATTTTAAAGGGGACAAATTATGCTCATTTTCAGGTTCATACTTGTATTTTAAGTTCTTACTAGAAAATGTTGACATGTTTTAATGTTTAAAAAACACATTATTTTTCCCATTCCGACTGTCTGAATATAGCTATATTCACCCTGTGTGAAACGCTCAATTTTAGCGTCAGTGTTTCTATCAAGACACAGCTTTGCCTCTCTGTTCTACAGAAACAGGTGAAAAAGCATTCTGTTCCAAGGCTCACATTACATTTACCAGAATTTACCGCCACACACTCATAACATCTATTGGGTTATTCAAAATCTATTTGAAATCAATGTTAACTTTTATAAAGATTGTGTTCTTGTTTTATGTTATTGTCATGTTTTTTTCTTCAGTGTATGCTTTTATTAAGTACTACCAAATTACTTGTTAGTACCTTCATGAAAACAAGATGATGCATCAGAGTAAGCTTATCTTGTAAACAATAAACATGTTCAAAAATATACATGAAAGTGCTATTTTATATGAAACATTTCACTTCAAATTTCCAATGTTAGTGTGATTGTAGTCAGCACAGATCCAAAACTGGAGGAGTTTGACAGAACACCATCATCAGCACTTAATAAATGAATAAAAGAAACAGACCTGAGCCGATAAACTGATTACTGAAGTAGGTTAGAAGCAGTTTTCTTTAGACCAATCGGAACAAATATTTTGGAGTTTTTTTTTTTTTAATGTAGGCTGTTTCCTACCTGAGCAGGCGAGGAGGGAGGGGGCAGCAGAGAGGCTCAGTGCAGGGATGGTTGTTGTTCGGGGGGGAGAGGGGCTTTCAACTCCATTGCTTGTAGGCGCAGGTGGTACAAACACAGACAGCTGGAGCATGAGTTTTGCTCCTCGTCTGGAGCGGGTGGCTTCCCGTAGGGTGGCACAACACTCTGCAGGATACCGTGTGGACCCATCTGCCATGGCAAGGCCTGCTCACAGACACCCCCATCCACCCACCCTACGCTGTACCTCCTGATACCCATAACTCACCCTGCCCAGGCCACGCGTGTTGTCCACAATACCATGCGATAGTGTTTATATAATCCTCACCCTATAGGTTGAAAGCATAGCAATTCAATATCGGAAATATTGGCCGATGTATGTGTAGGAGATGGTCACTCACACAATAATGGAGTCTGCTTTCTGGGAGAAAAATGACAGCAGTGAAGTGACCAGTCAGCTGCTGCGTTAATGGGAGAACTAAACAGATGTTGTTTCTTTGCTTCTCCCATTTTTGTGTTCTCGAACTCCTGTCAACGGAGTTCAAGCCACTCAAGTATCGTGAATCCCGATCCAGAAATGAGCCTCTCCTTTATCTCTGAGGAGTTGTGACATTTCTGTACATGTATCCATACATTTCTGTTTTGTAAAGATACATTGGGCAAGACAGGATTTTTAAATGGTCTGAAGAAAGGTTATTCATTAATACATGCATGTTTTCCAAATTCTGAGAAGGCCAGATTCCTTATTAAACAAAAATCTAAATGTGGGAGACAAAGTGAGAGACTCTGCCTGGATTTTAGCCCTCCGAAGCTGCAGCCAAGCTCCAGTAACGGCCGTCATCATATTGAAATATATTGTTCAAATATACTATTTTACTGGCAGACTATTCAAATATAGTATTTCCATCATCAATCCAAGGTTAGCAACCCGCTAAAGTCAATCAAAAAGGAAAACAGGTTTACTTTGTGTTCAGGGTGAAGAACAGTAGCTCTTCTCGGCAATAAAGACTAGACTTACAATCGATTAAAAGTTGAAAATTTTGAAAGGTTTTATTCAAAAATGTCAAAGAAATTAAAAGAAAATTTAACCTTAGGCAACATTCTACTGAGAAAACAAAAGTCTTTGGCTTTAACAAAAACTACAAAACAAAGTTACAGAGGAAAGATTCCTTAAACTGTACAAACAAGTTACCACTGGCAATTGTGTGGCACAAGTAAAAAAAAAAAAAAGAAAAGAAAAAAAAAAAGATTTTTAAACAATAAACTTTCATATAGCTTTATGAAAATCTCTTATTTTCTCAAGCTGTCTGTACAACAATCTTCATAAATTAGAACTTTTTTTCATATAACTTAATGACTGTTCAACATGGTGGTTACTTATGAGCATTTTTTCTTATGTGCACCTCTGCAACTCTTGACCCAGATACTATGGCACTTGGTTCAGACACCACTAGCAGCATTAACCTCACAAGACAGTATTACTTCTCAGTCTCAGGCATTACACAGAAATCTCAAGTATAATCACAGTGGCCCTTTACATTGGTTGCACATCTGAGCTAACTACAGAGGAAATGCTGCTGCGAGTTAGTCTAGAGCCTCGACAAAGCAACGAACATGTTTGTTTAAAAGGAGCACAGATCCAGTTAACACCACTGCGCTTTGTTGTCATTGTTGGTCTTTAACATTTTTTAACTCAACCTCTGAAATCTATTGCCATAAAAGCAACAGCTCTTTAAAAACCATGAAACTGAATGAGTAGAAACATGTTGTCGCCCACCCTAATGATTACAATGATACATCATAAAAAAAAATAGGTGTGAAGGAAATCAAAAAGTATTCAAAACAACCTATAAGGAAACAGCTGTATGTGGCCAGCTCCTGAGCGTGGCATTTGGTCTGGAAGGGCGGGCTGGACCTGCTAACCCGACCTAGTACAGAGGAGAAAGAAAACTCTGAGGTAGATAACTGGTCTGACTGACCACCAGGTCGAATCACAGGCTTATTGGAGGATACCATCATAAAAAAGCCTGCTTCAATCCGCTATGATCCAAAAAATTATCCAACTTTTTTATTTTTATTTAAATTTTTAAAGAAGGTCATAGCACTGTCCTTTCATAGTTAAAATTTCCTTTCTTTTTAACTTAATCTTTACTATAATTTCCCATTTTTCTGTAAGTATGATATTAATCTGTGGCACTTGTTGGATCCAGGCCTTCCTTCATGCTTGTGTGTGTCCGTACTGTATACTATTGCCTATGAAAACTGAACGTAATTGTACAAAAAAGGCACACAGTCCAAACTGCAATCTAGTTTGCAGTCACTTGTGTCCTGGTTAAAGAGACAAATGATTTCCTCAGTGTACTAGTTCACAATCTTTGGTGAAGTAAACTACAATTGAAAGTGCCTAGTTTGTTTGTTTCCGTATCAAAGAGTGAGGTGCAATAAAATACACATATTCATCTTATTTTACCCCCTAAAATCACTGAACCTTTGCCTAAGTTCTATTACAAGGCTGTGATGAGTTTTTTTTTTTTTTGCACAATCATAAGTCTATGTTTTCCTGTTAGTTTTTCAAATGTGGAAAAGACACACCCCAACAAAATGACAATTAACATCACCCAAAAAGACAAAAACACAACCGACAAACAAAACACATTTGCCCCTTCTCATTCCCCCACCCCACCAAGTTCAATTTCAGCTACTCTACAATACCAAGTAATCAAAAAGGCAAGATTCAAAAAAAGGTAACACTTTCCAACATCCAGAAACATGTAAAGTCTTCTTACTAAATAAATATTACATCCAATAAAAATCAGATGTGGACTCATCTCATTTAAAACGGTTTCTCTAAAATGCCTTCTACTTTTCTAGCAGTTCTGGGCGGGGAAAAGCAATAACACATTGATTGAAAAAAAAAAAAAAAACCTAAATAGCTAATTTTCAAGGCAATAGCTCTCAACATTTTTTGCTTATTGCTGCTCTCTGTGGTGTTCTGTATAAAAACTATGAAGGCAAATTTGAATCCGACAGCAAGAATCAATCTAAAGTACTAAGATAAATCACTTTACAAGAAAACAACACTTAACACTTCACCATAGCAACACTCACACAGCAAGCACAAAAACATCATTTTCAAAATGTCAAAAAAAAATCTGGAAATATTAACAAAAAACACATTTACTATCATGCACTTTGAACAACTAGTCCCATGATTCTTCCTTGTATCCTGTGGCAATCCTTGGTAAAAAATAAACGTTTTCTAGTATGAAAATAAAACTTTTTCAAAACTTTTTTTCTTTTTTTTTTTTTAATATATATATATATAATTTGAATCATTTGATGAACTCAGATATTCTCTCTGAACATGATACCAAAAATAGTCTCACTTAAACATTTGCAGAACCTGTGCAAAACAGTGAAAAGATCCTTAGCATCCGTTGCATTTGAAGACATGATTGTTTTAGCTGTTGTCCAAATGTTACCTCAGAACTACTTGGTTTGTTGGTAGGAATATGGGGAATGATTGCCAGATGAGTCCATTTGTGACTGTGCACCATTTTCCTGGAAGAGAGAGTAAAAGAACAATGAGCCGTTGTTTTAATTGACGAGAATGCTTTACTCACAGCAGGCTGCAATGATGTTATTGCACGTACCTCTACAGGAACATTTGATGTCTGCATGTGTGCATACTGTGGGATATATGCTCCTTGCATAGCTGTGTTGGCGGCCATGAACTGCACAATGAAGGAGAGGGAAATAGAGTTCATTTGCATCTTAATGAAGCACTTTTAACACCTCATTCTCAAATAAGTATAATGTGTGAACTCATTTCTGATCCCATGGAGAGTTCCCTCACCGTTCCTGCACTGCCCAGTGAGAGGTGACTCATCTGCTGCGCAAGAGGGGCCAACATGGAAGTAGGCTGTAGTGACATAGATGGGTCCATAGAGGGCGATAGCACAGTACCCTGGAAGAAAAGTGTGAGCAGATGAGAGGAATGTACGCAGCTTGTGTATACACAAAGTCACTGAGGGATTATTCTTCTGTAAAACAGAAATACTCCTCAAAAAACTAAATTGAATAACGATGATAGAATGTCATGAAAGGTATGCAGAATATCGAGGATGTAAATGCATAATGGGTGTCGCAGGATTGGATTTCAGGCAAAGAGAAGCAGAGTAAGTTCAAACTTCACATCTTATTCCCACATCAGAAGGTGAATAGTCACAAATTGAGCAAGTTGTCTATAAGCATCTTGGCTGGCCTGATGCATCTAGCAATGTTTTCTATGCTGGCTCATTTTCAAAGCAAGAAATGACTCTTCTCTCTCAATTCAAACCCATCTGTTGTAAAATATTTGGCATCTGTCATCAAATACACAGCTTCGCATAGCCTCTCCAAAGCAGTCGTTTTTACATTCCTATACAAACATTTTAGTACTGTAAATCCTCAAGGATCAGTGTCACCTTATGTGTAACTACTACTCTCCCATATTGTGTCTGTCTGTTTACAGAACATTTTTACAATTCTGTTACAACCACAGTGATGAAATAAATAAAAATAAAAAAAGAAAGTGAGGGAGAGGGAGAGAGACAGAGAGACAGAGAGAAAGAGAGAGAGAGAGAGAGAGAGA